>CAUYON010166950.1:0-28636 GCA_963573935.1 Arctocebus calabarensis
ATAGTAAACGAGAAAATATCATGAATGGTATGTCAATCAGGTTGATAAAATATCTCAGATTGCATGTGAAGCCCCCACACTGTACCCCATGGTTGAACTAATGTACACAGCTATGATTCAATAAAAAAAAAAAAAGATTAAATTATAAACAAGATTCAGGAATGAAGGAAATCTTTTTTTTTTTTTTTAATCCCTGAATCCCTGAAATACAGCAGCCAGCATGACCTGCTAGCAGTGTGAGAAGGCCTGCCACAGTCAATGTTTCTGCCCATTTTCAGTTCAGACTCCTCTTCTTGATAGAAAAAAACAGAATATGATCTTTGCCATCACCCAAACTTTGCAGAGAAAATGCAGAGCACAATTAGAGCTACAGAGACTCCTGGTTGAATGAGCCTGCCTCAGAAATATGCAACTTCCAACTGGCAAGTGACAAATGGATTATAGGAAAACCAAACACTTTTAGTAACACTGGTAGTGAAGACGTGGCACATAAAGTACCCACAGACAATTACAGACACAGATGCTAATCATTTTTTCTTTAAATAATAACAAGAATCTGGACATGAGGAAGTAAAAATGAGACAAAAGTCATCATGCCATAGTGTGGCCTACGCAGAAAGGAAACTCTAGTTTTCAGACTCCACGAGTCAAGAAATGTGGCCTGGACTTAGATTCACATGGTAAAGGTACACACTAGATCCACAGGAGGTCGGAACTGAGGATTCAGATCAGACTCATCATTGGTCATATATAATTTTTCTTTATATGTACCATGTACCATGTACAGGAAATAAGTCATTGTGTATTTTATTAAATTCAATTATTTTATCATCTTCCTAAAGCCCTGAGTTACAAAGAGAATTTCTAGATATTATATATAGTAGATGCTGAGGTGACACAATCTGACTAGAGAAGACTCAAGGAAACGGGACTGAGTATAAATCTTATAAACTGATCAATAGCACTCAGCAGTTTATTACAATAATACCTAGTTAAGAATATCCATTTGAATAACTCTAAAGTAATATCTGAGTATGTCAAATCCATTATTTATAAGGTTTGAACACCAAAAAGGAAACAATAGGACCGTAGCAATGCATGCCTATAGCTATAACTTAATAATTGCTTTCCAAAGTTCATATTCTCTTAAATATGCACCCTAAAAAGCAAGTCTATGGGATTATAGGGTTATCAGCAAACTGTTATTTTGTAACTCCTATGTCCATCATCATTGTTGTTGTCTAATTTTGTTATAATAATATATATAATTGTTGAGTGGGAATGTAATTTGGGTTCCTCTCCTCCCCAATAATCCCAGCAGCTCAGCTAAGCCCGAGAATACCACAGTAGGCAGACAAATGCACAAAACAACCAAGAGGATGGTGAAGAGGCGTGGTGGGGCTGAGGCAGTGCTGACAGGAGTGGAGCACTGCAGTGGGGCTGCAGCTCCAGTGGGCTTGGAAGACGTGCCTCCTGCCATGAGCCTCCCACTCAACAAGGCCAGGCATATGCACCTGCAGTGACAATCTCGCTGGATGGAGGGACTAGTTTTTAATTCCCTAAAAACACTCCAAATGGCTCCTGTTGGTGATGTAACAGCCCAATTGGTGGCTTTTTCCTTTCTATTTCTTACTGAAAGTTATTACTGCATTTCTGTTTTTCTGGTTTCTCAAACCTAGACAAAAATCAGCTATGAAACAATATTACTTTATACTCATATTATCCCCTATTTAGCACACCACACTTGATTTAATTTTTGTTTTAGGAACATGTGTTGTAGCAGAATCAACTAAACATCTTAAAACTCCTTTTGATTCCTTTCCTTAGTCCCCAGCTCTCCCATACAGAGCATAACTAAGCTTACCACCACCACCTGTGAGAGGTTCCACCTGCTCTAACCCATAGGGATCTTGTCTCACCACCCTCTCCGAAACTGGCAAAGCAGGAGCTGCACCACTCCCAGGGAAAGGGAAGGTACAGATCCTCCACAGAATCAGGTTGTTTGGCTTTAGAATTTTATATCATATTGTCTCTTCTTTAAATTTCAATTTCAACATCTTGTTATATATAAGAGGCAGCGGTGCTGGGAGGAAAACAGACTTGAGCTCAACCCTGACTATAAGGCATTCCACCTTCATGACCAGGGGCAACTATTCTCAGTATTACTTGTATGTTAGCTATTTCCATGTCTGCCTACTAATAGCATTGCTGAGATGATGTAAAATGCCTAATACAAACACTGGTCAATAGTATTTGATCAACAAATAGTAGTAAATTAGTTAGCATATTTTAAATTCATACTTGAAAATAAATTTACTTTTATTTCAAACAAAATTTGAAAAATTTGGTTGGCAAGAGATTAGAGGGAAAAAATAGAAAGGAGGAAAGGGTGCTGCTGGAAACAGGCCATCTTCCAAAAAAGAAAAATCAGAGATGAATTCATAAAATAAAGGAAAAGGGAGAAAAGCTAAAATTAGTAGATTTTAGACCTCTGTAAGCCTTGCAATCTAGGATAATTAAATGTTGGCATACACAGGCCTACTTTAACACCTCAAAATTACATAATATACTAATAAACTATTATAATATACTAATAAACCAACTGAGTGATGGTTAAACCAACTAGGTTGCTGTTCTTTTAAGAAGTCATAGATGAAATACAATAAAGAAAAAAATTGTAAGATAGATTATGTCTATGAATAAAAAAATCAATATTTAATATTAATATCATTCTTAACTAGATAACCTAATTTCAAAATTGACATGGAATAGCAAAGTTCCAAGAAAAGTCATGATAATTTTGAAGAAACTTAAAATGAGATACTAAACAGATTATTTGTTATGTTAAGTTATTATTAAGAGAATGCACTGTTGCTTCAAATGTAGAAGGTAAGATAACAGAATAGACCCACAAAGATTAGGCCCATATACCTACATATGTATAGACTTTGTATATGTCAGTACTAGTACTGTAGATCCCACACACAAACATACGAAATCAATTCCAAGTAGATTAAACATCTATATATATAAAGTAAACATTAAAAGTTCTAGAAGGAAAAAAAAGGTTTAGAAGAGAAAATATAAAAGAACATATTTAAATCTTTAGGTGAGGGAATCAGTTTAAATGAAACAAAAAGAACACAAATCATAAAGAAAAGGATTAATTAAATATTGTACATTAATACAATTTTTGTGCAAAGTCACCTTTAAAAAGGAAAAGAATTAATAACATACTGGAAGAAAACATGTATAGTGTATTTCATCAATCCAAAATTAGTATTTAGCATATAGGTGAAGAAAATTTAGAAATAAGTCAGAAACGACAACCCAATAATAAAGTAGGCAAAAGATAAAAATGGGCAATTTGCTGAGCAAGAAACTCTAATCCAAATATGAAATATGTTCAAGTATACTAGTAATAAGGAAATTAAAAATCAAGCCACAATTAAAAAAAAAACATTTTAAAGGCAGTGGATAGGCAAAAATTGAATCTGACAATACCAAGTATTGGTAAGAATGTTGAGTAATAAGTACTCTTAAACATTGAAAGTGAAAGTTTATTTTGTTACAGACATTTCAGTTAACAAGGGCTAGGTTTTCTCAAGAAATTTCTATTTGAAGTGGAAACATTTTGCATTTTCTAAGGCAACTAAATATTCTGGGTAAAATCCTAAATTGAATCTTGGCTGAGTTTACCTTCCTCTTTTCTTTTCTGCTTAATTTAAACTAAATGTATTCTTTTCAAGATTTTCTCATTGTAATTCTGCTACCAACAATGAGAAATTACTATGGCACCTGAAATAAAAGTTGCTTTTCAAATTAAGTAATGTAACATAAAAGGAAAGAGCTAATAATGTGCAGCCCATCATCTTGAGAGTGTAGCACAGAATTAGTAAATGCATAAAATTGCACTTAAAAGTTCAGTTTCTTTTCTAAAGATGATGGCTGCTTTAAGCAATGCTTCATGTCTGTTTATAGCCCTCAGGCAATTAAAGTATGACTGAATCTTGTTTTCTAATGTCAAATGCAAGCATTGTGACATGCAGATACAGTTGTGGTAGCTAAACATACTTTAACTTAAAATAAAAACTATTGGAACTGTGATTAAAATATCTTAACAAATATACAATTGGCAGAAAGAGCAGAAGGTAGTTATAGCCAGTAAAAGGTTATTATTAGATCAAAGAACATTTATAATTATTCTCAAGTGCTCTTATTTTCCATGAATGTATGTGATAAATATAATTTGTAAATCATGGCAAATTTTAAGAATCAATATATCATTAAAATCTAGAAATCTCACTGAATGTAATCTGTCAAGGGACAAACTCCTCACCTTGTTTTAAGTTTCAGAGTCATGAGTGCTTGCAAATATGGCCAGCAATGAATTTTGAGGCCATTTTAAACCTTTTAAATTATAAAAATATATTTTACTCTTAAAGAAGTATTTCCTCCATATGGACATAATTTGGCCTTAATTTAATAAACACCCTCATCTAGAATATATTTTATCAACACGGTCTTATGGTTTCCAAACTAAATACATACGTATGTATTTTTTGGTTTGTTTTATCTATGTTGTTTATCTATCTAATATCGACACATAGGTATCCATAAAGTATGACAGTGGAGCTTTAATAGGGATTGCATTAAAATTGTATATTACTTTGGGTAATATGGACAGTTTAACAATGTTGATTCCTCCCAGCCATGATCATGGTATGTTTTTCCATTTGTTAACTTCTTCAGCTATTTCTTTTCTTAAGAGTTTCATAGTTGTCTTTATAGAGATCTTTCATGAACTTTATGGACACCCTATATATATTTTAAAAACTACCTTTTCTGCAGTATTGGTTTAAATTTTGACACAATGGATATTGGGCATCCCTGGGCAGCTTTTAGTCATCAATTGCCAATTATTAAACTGTCAGTTCACGAGGGCCAAATTACGTCTCAAAGGCTTTTATTAATATCATTTCCTTTATATTTATGTTATTGGGGACTAAGTCTAACTTGAATTAGAAAATAGATAGTAGATTGCAGATTAGTCATAATTGACTGTTGCATAATTACTCTAATCTACTGAATGGAAGACCCATCAGCAGGGGTATTAGATGGCTTTGCAGTCTAAGAAAATATGGAGCACAAAGGTGAATATCCTGAAGGCCCCCCTGAGTTCTGCTCTGGGGAGGAGATACGCAGTCTCAGAGGTAGACGAATCCCTATAATTAGAACTGCGAAGTCTTATTTTTCTTAGTAGCAGAATGTTTTCCCAAGAATTATTAGGTGAATACTCTGAAAACCTATTTGGCATGGAATGTGAGATCTCCAAGGGGCAAATTTAATAAGCAAAACTTGGAAAGCTATAGAAAGGGTTTAGCTAACTACAGGCTTTGCATTTCTATGTAGGAATGCAAAACTGCTGCTGGAACTTAATCATTCAAGCCAGTACAATATACTTGAGGGGCTGTGTGGACAGAGGATGAAAAACAAAGTGAAACAAAACAAACAGAATAAACATTGGCTTCTATGGAGGAATATTAGGGGAAGAAATGAGGTATTTAATGGGGATTTTTAAATTCAGTTTTCTGTGTAGTAGTCATTTGGCTATTTTATGATACTCCACAGTAATCTAAAATGCTAATGCTTTAAGCCTTAAAGTTAAGGTGTTAAACTTGCCCTTAACAAATGTAACAAAATCCGGAAATTTGGATCTTGTTGGATTGGGGGCCATATCTTGGGCTTCTGTCTTAGTCATGTCACATTTGGGCCCTTGAGAGCTAAGTGTATCCAGCCATCTTAGCCTCATGCTCTCAAACAATCAAACCACATAATTAACAAGCAAGGGTTTGAGTCAAAATTCCGTCATCACATTTATTATGACCCGGTTTCCTAGAATTTGCTAGTCATAGGTCATGAGGGTATTTTTTCTTGGACTGTGTGTTTTATTGTGAGTATTCATTTGACATTAGGATTGAATGCGTTAGTCTTTGTGGGCATTGACAATGTGAATTTGCCAAGGCAGTGCCACCCTGTGGGGACTAATTCCAATTATTCTTTAAACAGTGTTCCTGAGATCATTACCTCTGCAGAATGATATAGTATAAACATCATACCTGCAATTTCAATGTTAATATAATAGTGTCCAAAAACAAAATTTTAAAGTTATAGAGTTAGGACTATATTAGAAGTCTTGATTTCTAAAAAATTGGTCTATTGTTGGTAATAGAGACTAAACATCCAAAGAGACATTTGCCTTATAAATACATAGTTGAGTTTTGAGCATGATCTAAACTGGCTACAGAAAATACACATAAAAGGTCTCTGTTATATATCATTGTACCACACAACATTCCTAAGTATGCCTTTTTTTAAAATTTCAAAATATTAAGTGGATTTAAATGTTTTTGTTACATGAATGAATTTTATGATGTTTAAGTCTGGGCTTTTAGTGCACTCATCACCTGAACAGTGCTCATTGAACCTGATATCTAATTTTTAGCCCCTTCCTCTCCCCTTTTCCCCCTTCTTGGTTTCCAACATCTTAGTATCTTTTGGGGTCTATGTGTGCCCACTGGTTATTTCCCAGTTATCAGAGAGAACATGTAGTGTTTGTTCCCCCATTCCTGAGAAACTTCACTTAGGATAATAGTCTCTAATTCCATCCAAGTTGCTGCTAAAGACATTATTTCATTCCTTTTTATGGCTGAATAGTACTGCCTCGGGTGTGTGTGTGTGTGTGTGTGTGTGTGTGTGTGTGTGTCTGTCTGTCTCACATTTTCTTATCACTCATGCATTGGTGGGTGCGCTTAGGTTGCTTTCACATCTTTGCAATTGTGAATTGTGTTGCAATAAACATTCAAGTATAGGTGTCTTTGACAAAATGACTTCTTTTTCTTTGGGAGAATGCCATTTTAATCTTAAGATCAAGTGGAACTATATCTACATGAAGATAAATAATGCTGACGTTGCACTAAGATGCTCTGGAATATTAACGATTTTAGTGGATTTTGCTGATATTTTGCTGTTTATGAGTGACATTTACAGAAGCTAAAGCCTAACAGTCATTCCAGAAGAAAATTTTCCTGCAATGAACAAAGCCCTTTTGTGCTTCTGGTAAAACATGACTCCACTAAGGCAATTAGCTGTTTTAAAAATAAACTAATTCATTTTGGAGATCTGATGTATAATTATGCAGCTGCGTGGACTGAGGCGGCATGGTGACTGGCTAGATTGTTAGTAAAATTAGAAAAAAAAAATGCATCTCTATGCTGACAAAGTACTGATTTATTGTCCAACTGCTACCTTTGCCTTATCTGGGGCTACAAAATGAAACTCCTTCTACAATAACCAAAGAAATTTTTGATAATGATAGCAGGACTTCTCCAGGGACAGAGGGGTTGATAACTAAAAATATTTATACAGATCCTTGCTTCTAGGAAGCTTGGTGCATTCTGTAAATTTAACTCTTAAATCTCTATAAAAATACGACTTGGAGAATTTAACTTATTCCATAGACAGAACAATTCCCTGCTAGTTCAAGAGACAGAACATTTGGTGACATGGCACTTTGTATGGGTTCAGAGGTAATAGCCAGAAGAGAAAATAGCTCCTGTTCCATTTTCAGAGATCTGTTCCTAAAGCAGCAGCTTCCTTGGGTGGAAAAGATCAAGGCCTAGACATTAACCACCACGAGAGCCCTGCAAGCTTTGTCAGGCAAAAGGCTCTGCCTGACTGTGACACTGTACCAGGCTGTGCTTACAGCCTGAGCAGCCACAGAACCCACAGGATCAACTTTAGTTCACCCATAGGATGAACTTTAGTTTGAAATTCTATTAACACTTATTTTGACTACCTTTAAGTAACATTATATCCAAAAAGTGAAGACAGCAACACCTACCAATGTGCTTTCATTGATTTCTCTTTCCATATGGTTATTCCTTCTCTCTGCCTTTCTTTTCCTCCCCCTCTCTACTCCCCTGTCTCCTCCCCTTCTCCTTTCCCCTCTTCCCTCTCCCTTATTCCTCTCCTTCCACCGTAGTTTTTAATTCACTTAACCCGGTATTCCAGATTCTTGCTATGGATGGTTTTAAATCTCACAGTTCTGACTGTTTTTGTGTCTCTCGCTTTTAGGTTTCTAGTGTTGTGTTTATTAAGAAGTAGTTTGCTAATATCTGGAAACCATGGAATATGAATTGCAGCTCAAGATGAACACACAAAATAATCATTATCTATTTCAAATATGCTTTTAAATTACCTGCGAATGTAAAGGTTTATTAAAATTTGGTAATAAATATGCCTTACTCTCCCACAGGATATAAATTAAAGTTCAAAGATAATGAAGTATATACAAATAATGTGATTGCTGTAAAATGTTGCATTATCATTTTGATGCCTTTAAAATTAGATACAAACTTTATTTCTTCAAATTTCATTTCCCTGGGTCTCAGATTTCATCAGCTTTACAGAGTCTACCCTGGAGATTAATGTCCACCAGGGAAAAACTAGTACTGCAGGAGCGCCTATAGATGGATACCTGAGATGAGAAAGCAAAGTCTGACTCCTTTGAATGTTTCTTATATTTTTTAAACTTACAAAAAAAAAAAAAACTAAACCTACATAAAATGTGCAACAAGAGTGCACAGAACTCTCTATATCCTATACATGTTCACCCATTTTTAATATTGTGTCACATTATATTACTATTTTAAAACTTAATTTAGATTCCATAGAATTCATATGTGTGCACACACTAAACAGTTTGGAGGCCAGCACAGTGGCACCCAATACTTTGGGAGGTTGACATGGGAGGTCTACTTGAGGCCAGGAGCTCAAGACCAACCTGAGCAACATAGCAAGACCCTATACACAAAAAATAAAAAAAAAAATTAGACAGGCAGGGTGGTATGCACCTTGAGGTTGAAGCAGAAGGATCATATGAGCCCAAGAGTTGAGGTTGCAGTGAGCTATGATCTCACCATTGCTTTCTAGCCTAAGCAACAAAATAAGACCGTGCCTTAATTTACACAAAAAGTTTAGAGATATTACTAAGATACATATCAGCACTGGACAGAAGTACAAAAACTGCATTCCCCCAGAGAACCACTGCAATGCCATCCCCTTCCTCCATTTCTTCTTAGATGGTCTTCAAAAACACAGAGAAGAAGCTGAGGAGTACCAGCTCCTGACAAATTAGGACCCCTAGCTATTTTATTTCTACATTTTTTTTTTTTGTAGAGACAGAGTCTCACTTTATCGCCAACTGTAGAGTGCTGTGGCATCACACAGCTCACAGCAACCTCCAACTCCTGGGCTTAGGTGATTTTCTTGCCTCAGCCTCCCCAGTAGCTGGAACTACAGGCGCCCGCCACAATGCCCGGCTATTTTTTTTGTTGTGGTTTGGCCAGGGCTGGGTTTGAACCTGCCACCCTTGGTATAAGGGGTCAGCACCCTACCCACTGAGCCACAGGGGCTGCCCTTTATTTCTACCCACTGAGCCACAGGGGCTGCCCTTTATTTTTAATTGATGTGTGTGGAGAACCAAAACTCATACAAAAGCCTTGTTACAATATAATATGTGATATCTACAAACATGCTACCCAAGGAGGTCAGAGAGTTTGATTTCTGAACTATTTTAAGACCATTTAAAACCATTTCATCAACAGGATGATCCATCAGCATGAAGTAGTTCTGAGGAAAACATTATAACAAGGCTCTAGTCAGTAAGAACTATATTGCTACAGTTATGAATAATTAAGCATGCTGCCCAACAGGAGCTCCTAAGGAAAAAAATTAAGGTGGCTAAAAACAAGTCATTATGTTTCGTCTTTTATAGTTAATTTAAAATTTCCCCAAATAATATCTCCTGGTGAGTTATACCATAGCATGGCTTGAGCTGACATGTCTTAGAAACACTATCACCAGTCTGCATGTACAAGCATGTGCGTTTAGGTATAGATGCACATATTAATGGAAACATTACTTCCTAGAGATTTATGAAGCTTATATGCATACAGGTATCGTGGAGTTGGCAGAAAGCAGAATGCTGGGTCTTATAAAAGGATGAACTAAAAATAAGTTCCCTGAGTTAATGTTAGAGGCATACCTTGTTCTACGGTTCCATCACACCTAACACATTTTACTTCTTCCTAGCCTGGCAAAATTCTCTGCTGAGTACTACAAACATGCTGGCACAGATATGGAGAAGGGCAGCACAAGAGCAGGGGTATAAAAGTTGCTGTCAATCCCCCATACCTTTCTTTGAATGAGAATTAAGTAGTGGTGGTGATCTGCATTTGTTTCTGGGACCAGAGATTCAGCGAGTCCAGTAATCACAACTCCCCAGAGCCTGAAAAGTGCTGACTGCTGAACTTTTTTCTCCCTGGCTTTGATATACCCCAGATATCAATGCAGTCTGTCTGCATTGCTATGCATCAAAGATGATTTAGAAGTTGCCCAGAGGCCTTCATTCATTTTTACACCTGAGCACCTAGTATACCGGGTGCTGTTCTAAACACCTGGGACAAACCAGAGACAAAATCCTGTTCTCATAGGGCTTACACTCTTGCGAGGGAAGCAAAACAATAAACAAGTAAATAAATGAGTGAGATTCTAGAGAGGGATTGTGGCAACATGGAAATAAAACGGTAATGGGATACGGAGAGACTTAGGGGCTTTGTACTACGTATTTAGAAAGGTGAAAGAAAAAGACATCTCTTGCTAAGTTGGTGACACCTGGGCTGAGCTCTCAAAAACATGAAGCAGCCAGTCTTATAAATATGTAGGCTCACTCCAGGCAGAGAGAATAGACCCCTGTGTGGGCATAACAGAAATCAGGCAAATGGGATTGTACCACAGAAAGCAATGGGGAGAGCTGTACAAGATGCTTTTCAGGAGACATGCAGTCAGAATCTCTTAGCAATTGCAGACTACAGTCATGAACAAAGAATGAGCTTGAAGGGGTCATGGAAGATGGGGCATAAACTGGAAAAGAACTTCAGTCTTTCTTTCTAAGAGCCCTAACCCTGTGGACCAGGTCTAGGACCACACAATGGTCCAATCAATGCCTGTCTTAGTGGCAGCTAATTAGGGCAGAAGCAAGAATGAATAGATTAGAGGGAGCAGTCTGAATATTATCTGTACCATTTCTTACCTTGGAATTTGATTTGAAACCTCCCTGTTATAATCTTTTCTTAGAAGCAAGCAGGGACAGATATTATAAACAAATATAATTTAAACGCAAAAACAGGACTCAAAATCAAATCTTCCAGCCAAAGGCAGCTAAAGCAGGACCCCAAAACAAATCTTTAGGTTTAGAGGAAGTCTGTAACAAATACAAGACAACGTCGTTCACAGCAGCAGAGAAGAACAACCATCAGCGTGGACCTCTGAGAGGTCTGCAGCCTGCTTTGTACTAACGGCAGAAATTAAAACATGGGAACACGCTTTGGAAAATCAAAGGACAAATAGTCATTATAAGGTTCTTTGTTGTTGTTACTTTTTAAAGGACACCAAAATAAACATGTGTAACTTAACTTAGTTTTCCTAGCTTCTCTTTCTTCCATATCCTCTGGAAACAGTTTCTGATTTTTTTCTCCACAAGGATAGTCACATAATGGTCCCCTGACTCACTAGCCAAGAAACTAAACTAAACATCAGGCAATTGACCTTAGCAGGGCCAATCCCAATCTCTCTTCCAGAATTAACAACTGGCACAGAGAATGGCAGGTCCCTCGCCTGGGGGCAGGAAAAGGTTATGGGCTGAGTTAGGTCAGTCAGGTAGCTTCCAGAGAGAAGGTCAGCAGGACCCTGACTCTGAGGTCTCACAGAATCTGTTTTCCTAATATATACCCTTTTTGTTTAAGTTGGCCATAATGATTTTTGTTTATTATAGTCAAGGATTCTTAGCTATTATAATCATCAATGCTTATAAATGTTGCTTTGAAGCCATAAATGTTGGAACAACACATTTAAGGGCAAGATTCACAACCTTTAAAGTAATAAAAAGATGTGAAACATTGGCTAAAAACTAAAAGATGAGGTATAAAAAGCAAGAAAGCTGTGCCTGGGACTTGACATCAAATGCAGGATGGTCAGGCCGTCTGGTTTTAGGGCATCATTATATGCTGAGGGCGGACAATGTGAAAGTATGTTCATTCATTACACTATTATTTCTCAAAAAGTCCACCCTGTCTTAGCAAAGTTCCAGGTGCTGGAACTATAGCGATTAACAGGAGAGAAAATCTCCTTCCTCTCTTCATATTTCCATTATTGGACTTGAACTCAACAGAAACTTTCTCTTCATATATTCTTTGTCATTTATTTGATAGACTTTCCATCTCATAAGGGTATTCACACAAGTATCAAAGTAAATGTTCCAGGGTGGCGCCTGTGGCTCAGTGAGGAGGGCACAAGCCCCATATACCAAGGGTGGCAGCTTCAAGCCCGGCCCCGGCCAAACTGCAACAACAACAACAAAAAGTCAGGCATTTTGGCGGGCACCTGTAGTCCCAGCTGCTCCAGAGGCTGAGGCAAGATAATTGCCTAGGCTCAGGAGTTGGAGGTTGCTGTGAACTGTGATGCCACAGCACTCCACCGAGGGCAACAAAGTGAGACTCTGTCTCAAAAACAACAACAACAAACAAACAAACAAAAAATGTTCCAACTAACTGGAAATCCTTCAGCACTGTGCTAAAGGCAAATTTCTACTTTAGATATCTTGGTAGGTAAATGAAATGGAAGTTCATTGAAATGGGGAGATTCCAAGGGCATATCACTCTGGAATCTGATTCAAGGAGGTGTAAGAACTTGGTTTTTGCATTTTTAATGAATGCCAAAAGTCAGGGGTTGGGAAAACCCTAGCAAATTCCACCTTTTGCCTAATTCTACATAAAGTATTATTGGAATACAGCCACACCACTGTATTTACATATTGTTTATAATTGTTTCCTGCTAAAAAGTAGAGTTGATGCCTTTGCAAAAAACGTGTGGCCTGTAAAACCCAAAATATTTACTATCTGGCATTATATAGAAAAGGTTTGCCAATTCTTGTTTTAAGTGATTCTCTTGCAGGCTATGTACTGTCTATAGTGAAAGGTTCTATTACCTGCACATTTTAATGACTTAAAATCAAATTTTTAATATTATGATAAATAAAACTCCATAAATGGCTAAGTGTATCAGAGTTAAATACAAGAAAACATTAAGATTATCCTTGCAAATTATAGTAGCATAAGATATGTGTAAGTGGTTTTTTTTGGTTTTGTTTTGGGTTACCTTCTTAATTTAAGAAAAAAATACACTTGTCTCAAAACAATGGAAATTTGTGAAATCACTGCTAAAAAGCTGACATATTTACTTTGTAGTCCTCTTTGCAAATGGGTTATTAAATAGAAGAAGACGTATGTGCTGGATGCCAGATCAAAGATGATCTTGCCTACAATTCATCAGTTCTATAGTAAATAATAAGAGTAATTTACCTTTAAAACCTAAGTTCCTCCCACTAAACTGAGCTACATCCAGGAAAAGATTATAACTCATTCATTATATTTTCACAGTAACCAGCATCCCACCTGCTACTTAGTAGGGACTCACAAAATGTTAATAGAATAAATGATAGAGACAGCTCCTAGACATATAGGTTCTTGCATGAGGTCCTATTTGTGAATTGCTCCCATTCATGAAACACAATGTGGTACCATTAGATTGTTACTATTGAACACCTACACACTTTCTCTTGTTCTTCTAAGCTTCCAGTTAGATGTGTCACCAATTTAAAATGCTTATTTTTTTCTTGTTAATATGAGCTTTGCAAGGTCAACCCACAATTTCCCAAAATAACACTAGATCTGGTGTTTCCCAGAAATAGCATATACAAATATGACATTTAATGATGCTTTTTGATTTATGAGATCTGTAATTGATTGTGAATAATAGTGAGAAGTTCCCAAATTTGAACATGAAAAAATATTGCTCTTCCCCAAAGAGAAAGTGGTAGAATATTATAAATAAGCTAACACTATTCTTCTTTAAGCACATCTCCAAAACTAAAAAAAACAATCATACACATAGTAGGGCCACAAACAAAATATCTTCTCAGCTTTCTCTTATAGTTTTGATTCAGTCACACTGTCCCAATAAAGTAAATCTAGAAGTTAAGAAAACCTTGTGGCTATCTATGGGAAAATGCAGAGGCCACCATAATTATGCATGGGTCTGTAAAGTAGGTGATAGGTGATTCTAAAACTTGCAGAAATGGCGGAATGAGTAAGAAGCACAAATTAAAGACTAAAAGTAGACAAAGGTCTAGAGTAACAATGATTTCATCCTTCTGAACACAAATCTGATGACAATAGAGAAATTTGCTCATCGTTTAAATTTATTTTCACATCATCTGGTTTTTACCTATAGAGTAGTTTGAGGACTCAGAGAATGTGAAAACTATTCAAAAACTTAGAAACATAAGACAATTCAGAAATCAGTCAGCACTAAAGCACACCTTTACAGGCACCATTAATACATGAATTGATTTTTGTGCAAATATTGAATTCTACAAGGTGCCAGGCTTTTCACCAAAATTTTAAAACAGACATCTTACCATCCTTATGTAGTTTATATTCTAACGAGGAAGAGATATTTAAAAAGTTACACCTCCTGGCAGGGCTCAGTGGCTCACACCCATAATCCTAGCACTCTAAGAGGCTGAGTCAGGTGGATTGCTTGACCTCAAGAATTCAAGACCATTCTGAGCAATAGTGAGACCTCGCATCTCTACTAAAAGAAAAAGAAAGAAAGAAGACAAAAGAAAAAGAAAATAGTAGAAAAATCAGTGGGTGTGGTGGCACACACCTGTACTGTCAGTTACTTGAGAGGCTGAAGCAAGAAAATTGCTTGAGCCCAGGAATTTGAGGTTGCAGTGAGCTATGACAATGTGGCACTGTAGCCTGGGGCAACAGAGTGAGACTCTATCTCAAAAAAATAAGTTACACCTCCTGAGCTGGGCACCTGGAGTTGAGCTACTCTATAGGCTGAGTTGGGAGCATCACTTGATTCCAGTAGCTTAAGGTTGTAATGCTCTCTGATTGCACCCAATGGCCAAATCTAATATGGTCATCTGGAAGGAATAGTGAAACAGGAAAATGACAAAAAAGAGAAACCAATTGAAATCCAAATGAACTGTGGAGTTTAGGTAGTAGTAAAGTATCAAGGTGAGTTCCTGGCTACGATGAATGTCACATAGTAACGTGAGATGTTAACTATACAAAGGACAAAAAGAGTGTATAATATGTAGGAATTCTATAGTATCTGGGCAAATTTCTGTAAGACTAAAAGTTTCTACAATAAATAGCTTATTTTATAAAGTTATATAATTTATCAGTCATTTATAGTTGTGGTAAGTAATATAAATGGCAGCTGTAAGATTTTATTACAACCCTGGGATTTGTGGAGAGCTTTCCTGAGACAGTGACATGTAAAACAAGGTCTAAGGAATAAGCATAACACAGGCCAAAAAAAAAAAAGGCAGAACAATAATAAAAGTTGTTCCAAGCAGAGAAACAGTAGAGGACTGGAGTGAAATGGAGGCCAGTATATATGACAGTCAGACAAAGTGAAACCATCCAAAGGATAGATGATATGAAGAAGCCACAGATCAATGTCTGATGGAAACAGGACATAAAGGAGATAAAATATCAAAGATCATTACTGCCTTCTGGTCTGCATAACTTATTGCAATTGTGGGTTGTTAACTAACAAGGAAAAAAGTGGAAAACAGCAGGTTTGGGATGGGTGAGTAGGGAAGAAGATGGTGAGTTATCCTGGATTTATTAAAATTCATTTGACTGTGAAACATCAAAGTACGAATATCAAGTAGGCAGTTTTATATATAGGACTAGTTTTCAGAGAAAAGATCTGAAGGTCACTGGTGTATAAATAGTAACAGAAGCTACTTAAAAGAGTAAGGGTGCCTGGGGAAAGACAGAGAGGATAGAGAAAATAGTCATGAGAAAAAAGGGATATTGAGTAAAAGAGAGAAAGAAACTATAAATGGTGAAAGATAGCAAAATTTAGAACAAGTTTCCCCTAAAGCTGACAGAAGAATCTTGGAAAAAGAAAGAAGAGAGAGCTTTTGGTTCACGACAGTGGACTGACCTGTCTGGGCTAGGTAGAATTTTGGTTCCCATGATCCTCATCCCGGGTCTTACTTCTGTCAATGCACTACAGCAAATGCTGATAGGGAATTAAGATTGTAGATGGAATTAGAATTGAAATCACCTAACTTTAAATTGAGAAATTATCCTAGATTTATCCGAGTGAGCCCAATGTAGTCACACTGATCCTTATAAATAGAAGAGGACATCAGAAAAGTTGATCAGAAATGCGTGAACAGAGAAAAGACAGGAGCAATTTGAAGTATGAGAGAAGCTCTACCTACTATTGTTGGCTTTGAAGATAGAAGAAAAAGGCCATGAGGCAAGGAAGCTGAGTGACCTCCAGGAGTTTTGAATGACCCTCACAAAGGACACAGTGACTTGGTCTTACATGTACAAGGAAGTAAATTCTGCTACCAACTTGCATGAGTTTTAAAAATGATTTTTCCTTCAGTCTCCAGTAAAGAACATAGACGGGTTGACACTAGATTTTATACTTGTGAGACCCTTACTGAACTTCCAAATTACAGAACTATAAAATAAAAAATCTCTGTGTTGTTTTGAATTACTAAATGTGTGATAATTTGTCATGACAAGAACAGAAAACTAACTCAAAGTCTAAATTGATATAGTTCTATAATAGAAAAAGAAAGAAATAGGGCCCATCAGTGAATGAGAGATTTTAACATATTTGTAAAGGATATAAATAGAAAGTGGAAGAAGCTTGACAATGGATGAAAAAGAGCAGACAAAGTTTCATCTTATTGTACTTTGGGAAAGATATGCACACAGAAGAATACAAACTGGGGAATCAGGAAAATGAACAAGGAATGAGAAGGGAATTGTTAATATTCAGAACTGAATATGTAAGGAATTATTCAGATTCTGTTTCCAAAGAACAAACCCTATTCTTATTCCCACCCAACAGGTATCACCAGGCTGGGGGAAGTGGGGGGGAAGGCTGTGTGTTTGTATTGCATGCATTCTCCTCTTTAAATAATTCCATGTATGTTTATTGGCCACTTGTCTATCTTCGTTTGAAAAGCTACTGTTCAGGTCTTTTGTCTACTTTTTAATGGGGTTCTTTGTTTTTTTCTTGCTAATTTGCTTGCGCTCAATGACACTAATCACTAGGAAAATGCAAATTAAAACCACAATGAGGTATCCTCTTACCCCTGTTAAAATGGCTTCCATTAAAAAGTCTAAAAACAACAGATGCAAGTGTAGATGCATAGTAAAGGTTTAAAATTGTTGGTGGCCTTGGGAATTAGTACAACCTCTGTAGAAAACAGTATGGAGATTCCTCAAATAATTAAAAGTAAACCTACCAGTCAATGCAGCAATCCCACTACTGGATATTTATACAAAAGCAAAAAAGACATTTTATCATAAAGACACCTACACTCAAATGTTTACTGCAGCATAATTCACAATTACAAAAATGTGAAATCAACCCAAGTGCCCATCAGTTCATATTAGATTAATAAAATGTGGTATATGTATACCATGGAATACTCCTCGCCCATAAAAAAAAGATGAATCAATGCCTTTTGCAACCAATTGTGTGTAACTGGATACCATTATCCTAAGTGAAGTATCTCAGGAATGGAAAAACAAACACCATATATACTCACTAAATTAGCAAAGAGCACACATATGCACAGAGGGAAAATAAAACTCAAAGTGAAAATCAAGCAATGGGGAGGGTGGAGAATGGGATGGGTGAAAACCTACCTGAGAGGTACAATGAACACCTTCTGGTGATACAAAAGCGAGCCATGTAACTGAAAACATTTGTACCCCTGTAATATTTTGAAATTAAAATGTACAGCTCATTAAAAAATTCTAAATAAAAGACCCATAAAATTCACAAGCCCCACCTATCTCCACAGAGATGAGACTCTGATCCTCTTTCTTAATAATGAACATGTAAAGAAGGGTCATTGGATCTTGTAAGGAAAAGCAACATAAAAGAGCAACATCAAAATCAATAGTAAAAGAGATATCAGTAACAGATAAACTATAAATAATTCAAGGAATAAAACAACCTTAAAAATTAATTTAAAAAATGAGAAACTTTGGAGATACACAAGAATATGTTGCATTTATAGAAGAAAAAGCAATATAAAATTAACCAACAGAGAGAAAAGACTCCAGAAAATTAAATATATTATTATTGAAAAATATTTAAAGTTTATTAAAATAGGGAATTCTGGGAGGTTGAAGATGGCAGCCACTTAACAGCTTCTGTGCAGCCCAGTGCAGTGACAGTGGGGAGAAAAGACCCCAGGCATCTCTGGCTGGTGGGTTTTGCCCAGAGGCTTCTCTTTGGTGATACAGGAAGTCAGTGAGAGACTTCTGGACCCCACAAGGAAGACAGAAATGGTGGAAAACTGGCAAGTGGTAGGTGCGTTTGTTCCCTCAGAGGCTGCTTGCAGCTGTAACCATAAAAACAGCGAGACTGCAAGCAGGCAAAGCCTTACCTGTGGGCTGTTTTGTTTTGTTTTTTTTTGGACTTGGGCACTCAATTGAACTTCCTTGGGAGATCTTGAGCCGTTGTGCAAATGACTTTGGGGTCGTCTGGGGCCCCGGGCTGAGCTGCTGAGCTGGAAAGGAGCTAATACTGTTCAGCTGTGGGCTGCCCCTGCGTGTTGCAGCTCCGGGATTGGCCGGAAGACCGTGGGCGAGTAATCTAGTGACTGAGCTGCCCAAAGGCAGGGTCTGAGACGCTGGGCAGGTGAGGAGATCCAAGTGTTTTGGAGATTAACAGCCTTGGCCCTCAGGGGCATAGAGGGAAACGGGATTTGATGCACTGGATAAGCAGGCAGCCACGCCAGGAGAGATCCCAGGGATAAGTGCTTCCTTGGAAAGCTTCCGCTTGGGCAAGGTTCATAGTTTAGAGCAGGGGTCCTCAAACTATGGCCCGCAGGACACATGTGGCCCACCAAGGACATTTATCCAGCTGTCCGCGTGTTTTTGCCCCAGGGTGCCTGTCCTGTTTAGCAGCCAGCTTGTCCCAGGCTGCAGTGCGCATGTGTGGAATGTGTGCCACACTCTGGAACTCCCCTCCCCTCTGTCTCTCCACTCCTCCTTTCAATCTCCATTGAGACTGAGCCTCTTGATTGGAGGAGTCACGAGCTAGTCTGTGCAGAGCCTGCTGCTGCCTGAGGACTGAGGTAAAAAGAAGTTAGGATTTTTTTTTTTTGCAGTTTTTGGATAGGGCCAGGGTTGAACCCTCCACCTCAGGTATATGGGGCTGAGGCCCTACTCCACAGGTGCCACTTGATTTTTTTTTGAAGTTGGGAGGTCTATTTTTTTTTTTGCAGTTAGTAGGGCCTTTTTTTGTGGTTGGGGGGGGCTTTTTTTTGAAATTAGGAGGTCTTTTTATTTTGCAGAGAGGGGGAGCTTTTTTTTTCTTTCATTTTAAATATTGTATTTGTTCCCTTTTTTTTTTTGCAGTTTTTGGCTGGGGGCTGGGTTTGAACTCACCACCTCTGGTATATGGCACCCCGTGCCCTACTCCTTTGAGCCACAGTCACCGTCCATTTTGTTTTTTTACTTTGAAATAAGATATGTGCAGTGTGCATAGGAATTTGTTCATAGTCTTTTATTTTATTTTATTTTTTTAAACTATAGTGCGGCCCTCAAATGGTCTGAGGGACAGTGAATTGGCCTTCTGTTTAAAAAGTTTGAGGATCCCTGGTTTAGAGTGTCTTTTGAGTGAGCTGAAGAGACATTTGGGCTCCCAAGCCTGCAAGGTCTCAGAAATCAGAAGCAGAAGCCTCCAGTCTCCATCTCGTACAGCTGTATCAACATTGTGATTAACATCTCATACCTCAGAAGATCACCTGTTGCCCAGTCAATATTTAGCAAGATACATATATACTGTTTGGTATTATGGTTTGGGGGTATTTTTTTTTCTTAATTTTGACATTTTTCCTTAATAGTATTTTTTCTTTTAGTTTTTTTTTCACTATTCTAGTTTAAATATAATCTTCCATTTTTGCCTTCTTTAACAATTAGAATTTCATTTGTGCTAGTTTTTCTGCCCCTATTATTTGTTTTTTCCCCCTAATTTTATCCCATAAGGGTTTTTGCTTGTTTGCTTCAGTTTGATTTATACTATTTTTGTCTTTCCTCTCTACCTGGTGGAGGTGGGGTACTGTGTCTGAGCTGGCTGGCAATGAGCTGTGGCCCTCAAGGGAATCACCCAACCTAGCACCCCCTGGAGATTTGGAGTCTTTAAAGTTGGGTCATAGTACCCTACTACACATCTATATTACTCCTGTTTCTTTCTTTTGGTGCCTTTCTTCTTTTTGTCAATATTTCCTTTTACTCACCCCCTCTTCTTTCTCTCTTTTTTTCTTTTTAAAATATTTTTTTTCTTTTAAAATATTAAAATTTTTTCCCTTCTTGCTCTTCAATCTCATCCTTCTGATCTCCAAACCAAAAGGACTCATTAAAACGTTAGGCCAGCAGCACAGTAACTTATAGAGCAAGAAGAACTGAAAGGAAAATTAGGTTAAAGAAACAGATACAAGAAAGCACTGCTGAAGAAGAATCAGCAGAAAAATCCTGGCAACATGAAATACCAGCCCAGAGTAACCCCTTCTAGGGAACGTGAGATAGCTACAGCAGAGGATTCCTCCTATAACGAAATATTAGAAATGATAGAAGGGGAATTTAAAATACAGATAATCAAAACAATGAAGGAAATTACTGAGAAAGTGGAAATAAAAAAACAATGAAATAAATTGCTGAGAAAATGGATAATAAGCAAAAGGAAATTAAAAAACAGAATCAAATAAGAGATGAATGATACAAAGAATATAGACAGGATATAGAAGAGCTGAAGGAACTGAAGCAGTCAATTAGGGAACTTAAGGATGCAATAGAAAGTATCAACACCAGATTAGATCATGCAGAAGAAAGAATCTCAGAGGTAGAGGATAAAGCTTTTAAGATAACTCAGTTAGTTAAAGAGGCCAAAAAGAAGGAAGAGAAAGCAGACCATTCACTGACAGAATTATGGGAACCCTATGAAGCATTCAAACATACAAGTTATTAGTATCCCAGAAGTGGAAAAAGAATGCCCCAGAGGAATGGAAACCATTCTAGAGAATATTATAAATGAAAATTTCCCGAATATCATCAAAGATTCTGACATACTCTTTTCAGAGGGATATTGGTCCCCTGGTTACCTCAACTGAAATAGAGCTTCTCCAAGGCATATTGT
This sequence comes from Arctocebus calabarensis, assembly GCA_963573935.1. NCBI lineage: Eukaryota > Metazoa > Chordata > Mammalia > Primates > Lorisidae > Arctocebus > Arctocebus calabarensis. The sequence goes on from CAUYON010166950.1 coordinate 21,388, forward strand.
GATGAATTTATCTAAAGTCAAGACAAAAGAAAAGATTTTGCAAGCTGCCAGGAGTAAGCACCAACTGGCCTACAGGGGCAAACCTATCAGGGTGAACACAGACTTTTCTAATGAAACTTTTCAAACCAGGAGACAATGGTCATCTATCTTTAACCTACTTAATTAGAACAATTTCAGCCCAGAATTCTATATCCCACTAATCTAAGCTTTAAAATTGTTGGAGAAATCAAATCTTTTATTGATACGCAAACATTGAAGAAATTTGCCACAACAAGACCAGCTTTACAGGAAATATCTCAACCTGTCCTACACACTGACCATCACAATGGAACATCAGCAAAGTAAACACCCAGAAATTATAGGACAGAACCTAGTTTCCACAATGATGCAAAAGAGAAAACTAGCCAACGGACTTTCAGAAAATAAGATGAATAGAACACAAGCCATCTATTTGCTGTCTGCAGGAAACACACCTCATGTCAAAAGACAAATTAAAACTCAGAGTTAAGGGTTGGAAGTCAATTTTTCAGTTAAACAGAATTCAGAAGAAAAGAGGGGTTGTAACCTTATTTTCAGATACATGTGGATTTAAAGCAACTAAAGTCAAAAAAGACAATGATGGTCACTTCATATTGGTCAAAAAATGTGAGAAATCAAATCCAGAAATAAGTATGGGTTAACTTTTCTTTTTTTTGGTTATAGGACTCTTTAAGAAAATTTTCATGAATGAAAACCAAAACTATACACCCACTGACATGGGTAAAATTACAAAGACTGGGGACACCAAGTATATATATACATAAGTTGAGTGCCCAGTACTTTCATATAATGCTGGTAGGACTGTCAATTGGCACAAGCACTTTTGGAAAACTGTTTGATACTGAGTATTAAATTTGATCATTCCTTTGCTATGCAATGGCAATACATAGGGAAAAATGCATGAATAAAATAATTATTTGTAAGTAGTCAAAATTAGAGCTACCTAAATACCTATTAACAGAAAAATGGCTAAAAATTGTGAGATGGGTTTGGAGTGCATATTATATAGGAGTAAAAATCAACAAACCAAAATTATAAGCAATGTTGTCAATCAATATCACAAACTTAATTTTGAATGAAAAAGACAGTCACAAAAGAATCTGACTATATAGATATTTCAGCTACTATTCAATCCAATAATCCCACTACTGGCTATCTACTTAAAGGAGAAGGAATCATTATATCAAAAATACACCTATACATATATATTTACTATAGCACTACACACCATAGCAAACATGTGGAATCAACCTAAGTGTCCATCGGTGGATAAATGGATAAAGAAAATATGGTATACAAACATAATATAATACTATTCAGCCATAAAAAGAGTGAAATCTGGAGGCCATTACCTTGAGTGAAACAGCTTAGTAACAGAGAGACAAATAATGCATTTTCTAACTTACATATGGAAGCTAAATAGTGTATGCACATGAACATAGAATGTGGAATAATAGATCCTGGAGACTTGGAAGGGTGAGGGGACAGGGGGAGGGTGAATGATAAAAAATTATGTTACTTAATGGGTACAATGTATGTTATTTGGGTAATGGATATACTGAAATCCGTGTAACAAAATTATACTTGCACTTTATAAGAAGAATACACATAGTATACAGCATAACAATAGTCCCCAAACTTTTTAGCAACAGGGACTAGTTTCATAAAAGACAATTTTTCCATGGACCATGGACAGGGAAGGGATTAGGGGGAATCTCACAGGAGGTGGAGCTCAGACAATGATGTCAGTGATGAGGAACAGCTGTAAATACAGATGAAGTTTCACTCACTCACCTACTATCCATCTCTGCTGTCCAGCTTGGCTCCTAACAGGCCACAGACTGGTGCAAGTTCAAAGCCGAGGAGGGTGTTTGGAGACCACAGTAGTATAATAAATACCAAATATATACAATAATCATTCCAAAAAGAACATATACAATATAAAGACATTTATGTGTAGTATGAAAACAGGGAAATAAATGACATTGATAGAAATCAATATAAAGACTACCACTGGGGAAGAAGTTTGGACTAGGCATTGGGAGGGGACCTGATTGCTATAATCATAATATGCTGGTATTATTCTATTTTTTTCATGGTGTTGGATCATAACTAGAATATAACCATTGGGAGTTTTCAGTATTTGGGTTTTTTCTTATTTAAAAAAAAAAAACAAAGGTCCTCACCTTGCCTTTAACAGCATTTTTTTTATAACAAAGAAATAATGTGAACTTGGTATGCAACTAATATGTCTACTGTAATGCAGTTCTATAAAAAGTGGAAGAGAATAGGAAGCTTAGACACAGGAAAAAAGAAGCTGTAACAAACAAAAATTCGTTTACCAGAGATTAAATACTGGGAGGCAACTATGGAAATGGAATTGCTATAATAGCATTACTTGAAAGTTTAAGACATGTTTTTATATGACAGAATCACAATTTCCAGTCCACTCTTTTTAAAATGTTAAGACTAGAAGTTTTAAACTCTGAGTTTTATAATTAATTAAAAGAGACACATTACATGATAATGAGATATATTAACCAAGCATAAACATTTACTAATTTAGTGACATGACCAGGTTACTCAACTTCTCTGGGTCTCAGTTTTCTTATCCTAATATAACAGGGAGATAATCTATGTAACTCATATGTTTAGCAGAATGCCTGACAGAAAAACATGACTTACATTATCACAGAAAATAGATTAAAGTCTTATTAAACATATTTTATAAATTATTTTTTGCTTAAACAAAGCAAAACAAATCACATACATCTAGCCCACAGCTGTATAAACCCTTTGCCCGGCCCCTCATCTGCACGTCATGAGCAAGAAATGAATGAGGGGAGCCAATTTTTGTCTACAAAATTGTGCTTGCTAAAATTGCTTAAATTCCACTTAACTTCCATGGTTAGATAATACTGATAAGCAGCCAAAATAAAACAAAACAAAACAAAAAATCACAGGGGATTTTATTTGGGTTCATTGTGGAAATAAAATCAAACAAGAAAACATACTTCTAAAAGTATATGAAAAAGTTGTCTAACAGTGATGCAGTGAAACTGGTTTTAGAATAATTGGTGAGGATCTGTTTCAGATACTGCCCTGGAGATACAAGTAACTACCACATTCTAATAAAGTTAGATAATCAAAGTCCAAATTTACAAGTAAAAAATGGGATGATTTTTAAAAAGCAGTTGCTTTGCCTAGTACCTATTTACCTATTATTTTTAAATAATAAAAAGTAAGGAATCCCATTATCAGATAGCAGCATGGTAGTACAGCAAACATCATGAGATGCATATGTTGTACAACTAGGTTACAATATAATAAACATTTTAGGAAACATTGGATTTAACTAAAATCATTTAAGCTCTTTTGCCTTCTTAAAAATCGTAAACAAAATATTTTTAAGTCGTTCAACCTTACAAGAAAATTTTTCATGAAAGTTCCCCGTTTTATCACTTTTATTTAAACAATCTAAAATTACCAATGTCTACTTTAGCACTGCATAAGATTGTTCTTTTTAAATTTCACAAATTTCATAATAGGATCAATTTATGACAAAAATAGTAAAGTTTGAATTTTAAGAATCAGTTTAGTACCAGTCTCTAATATTTAACCAAATACTTAGCATTTTAATTGTTTTCTTAGTGCAAAGTGCATGTGTCTATGAATGCATGTTTGATGGGCGTGCATACACACACCCAGGAATTTTCACTAGACTCGGTCTGACTTTGTTGTTCTTTTCCACAGTTAACAGGCTTCCCTACAGAAAAAGTACCACTAATTTAATTTTCTCTTTCTGGCTTTTGCACTCTTCTCTAGGAAGAGAGTATTACACAGGTTGAGTTGCAAATGTTAGTCACAGTAGAATATTAGGCTGTTTTTATAATTTTCCTATTCAGTCTACCTTATTGGAAACATAGTAGACTTTCCCTCCAAATATTTTCTATTTAGGTTCATGAAAATTCATTCTTGACACCATAGAATGAATTTCAATTTTGTACAATATAGAAACCTGTGAATTTTGCTTCCCAAATGCAGCTGTTATATAACATAATGTCAGAAAATGTTACATAACTTAACAAATCACTGTTTATCCTGCCCTGAAACCAAGCTTAGCCACTGTCAAAAGATTTGTTTTCCTCCTATAATTTCATAAAGGTTGAAGACAAGCACAAATTCATGTAATACTATAAAGTATCAGTATGTTGATGGGTTAGAATTATATATTGTGCTCATGAACAGCTATGAGTAGAAGCAAACATACATGAGATAACTCTTACAATTACATTAAGCAGTACACAAACTGAAGATTTGAAATATTTTGATATAAGAAAAGCTATGGGGATTGAAATGCCTCAGGATACATGTATGACTTTTTTAAACATAAGGACTGGAAAATATGCTGTAAGAAAACCAAAAGGGAATTGCTTTTCACTTTAATAAAGAAGTTACACAAGGTAGCCCACAAGGGCATATCATCCTTAGAAAACTCTTCCAAGGTTTCCCAGAGTCCCACCAATCTGCACTTGCAAATGTTAATTTGTAATTTGAATACCATGAAAATTAAATCATCACCCAAGGCAGGCTGATTCATTGGCCAGGGAACAAAAATTGGAGGCTAGGGGCTATTTTCTATGGTTGTCATTAGTCAATTACAGTCAGAAAAATGAAGCTTATGTAACCTGTTAAAAATTGCTTCCGCAGAAGACAGATACCTTAAAATAACTGGAAAAATAAAACATTTTAGCATGTATACTATCAAAATGCTACTTTACTTTATCATTTCTGCAGAAAATGTTCTTAACTCTTACTGTGTTAATATAATTTTATGCTTCTCTATCCAATTCCTACCCTACCACAGTGTCATTTTATCTAACTTCTTTAACTTCTTTGGGAAGAGAAATATTTTAGCATCTTAACCTTGGTCTGACTTATCTGTTAAAACTTAGTAGGAAGTAACAGATGGCAGACACTTGGGACAAAGAAAAGGAAAGAATGTAGGGCTTATGGTAAGAGGTTAAGAAAACAAAAAAAGTAGGGAGAGGTGAAGAGACCCTAAGATACTGGTGCAAAGCTGGACCAATTTTGCCCATCTGGTAACCCTGCTTCTCTGATGCACATCAGCTCTCAACAGCAACCTCTTGGTCAACTGTCCAAGGGAAAACTGGGTCAAACATATCTTGGCCAACCTGGTACTGATCACGCTTTGACCAATAGCCCGAGAAAGGAACTCACACACTGGTATTGAGCTCAACTCCCAAGAAACCAAAGTAACAAACAGGGTGGGGTCGAGTTTTTCTTAAGAAACTAAAGCAGCCACAGAATAACACCCATTTCACCAGCGTCCACATGAGGTCTTCTGAGGCAGGAAAAGGACAGGTTTAGGAAGGAAAAACCCGCCCTGGGAATAGGAATGACAAGCAGGAGACACCGCCACTACCTCTCCCTTTGTTACTGATCTGAGGAGAGAACTAGAGCTTAACATTTTTATTAATTTAAGGTCTTGGCTAGCTAATAAAAGCAAAAAAATATTTCCTATGTAGATATTCTTTTACTACCTTTAGCTTTGATGTAGAAGACTGAAATAGGAAAGCAACATTGAATAAACACAGTAGCATTGCCTATGAGCTCTTAAGTAAATTTAGTCTCTGTAAATTGGTCTCCCATCCTAAAAATATTTCTTTCAAAACAAACCACAAAAAAATTAAGAATATTAGTGATTTTGTTAGTCCAGGTTTTAGCACAAAGTAATCTGAATTCTACACTTATTGGGATAGCTTAGAGGTCAAATATTTAGGGGGCTTTTCATGGTTTCCTAGTAAACGTTATTTTTCAGAAACATTACCCATATTTCACATATGCTCATCTAAATTAACAAGCCTAAAGAACTCTCCTCTTGCTCATTAGAGATAACTTGGCCTACTTAAAGTTTTCATTGCGAGTGAGGGTCAAGATGGCCAACTGGAAGCAGCTTCTGACAGAGGCTTCTGTCCAAAAGGAAAGATAACCTCCAGAACCTGCCCAATTGAGCAGAAGACTGGGAGCCCAGCCTAGAGAGAGGGGGGAGGAAGGAAGGGAGGGAGGGAGGGAGAGTGAGAGAGAAAGAGAAAGAGAGAAAGAGAGAAGTGATAACTGTAGGTCACTCCTGAGGCAAGCTGCAACTTCCAGAAACCAAGCTTCATGCAGAAAAACTGAACAAACGTTTTCTGCCATTCTGAACTTCCAAGACTCCCTTTCCCCCTTATCTAATGCACCAGAAGCCTAACCTCTATTGAAACTGAGGGACGAGGACTTGAGCAGAGCCCACCCTCCCTATCTGTTAGACCAGGCAGACAGCCAGGTAAGAGACTCCGGGGCCCCACCAAGCCCCTGCCAGCCCTCAGGCTTGGGACACCGCTGAGACCCCTGCGCTGGGACGCCGCTGAGACCCCTGCGGTGATCTGTACCCCACTGGGCCTCAGTCAGCTGCCCACAGAGGCCAGGAACTCCTCTTGGACCCCTGCTGGGCCTTGGCCCACCACCAGCAGTGGCCAGGAACTCGGCTGGGATTCCTGCGTGGCCCAGATTGGTTGACCGCTGACAGCATGGCCAGGAAGTCTTTTGGGACTCCCTCCTGGCTGTGCCTCACCCTGCCTCGGCCGCCCGGCTCTGAACAGTGCCCCAGGCCCACTGCCCTCTCTCTAGAGCCCTCGTCCTAGCCAGAGACTGCTGGAGGCACGGACTCCCTTGGCAAAGGCCACCGGGTGCCCCATCCCAAACCCTGCTGCTTGATCTGGGCATGCCACACTCCAGAGCTACTCCTGCAGCCAGAACTCCCTGAGTGGGGCAGTCCCAGAGGAGCTACACAGGGTCACTCCCTATGAAGATCCAGCAACAACAGAGTAATCCTGCTGGGGTTTGATCTGGTAGAGAAACCTCCCCAACTCTGAGGATGGTCATAGGCAATAATGAAAATAATAATGAGGCGAAATCAACAGAAAAACTCTGGCAATATGAATTATCAGAGTAGATCAACTCCCCCAAGGAACAACAAGGTAGATACACCACAAGATCCCTTGCATAAGCAAATGGCTGAGATGTCAGAAATCGAATTCAGAGTCTGGATAGCAAATAAGATCAGCAGAATGGAGGAAAAGATGGAATTAGAATTTCAAGCAGTAATCCAAAAGATGACCCAAAAGATGTCTCAAGAATTCAATGAATT
>CAUYON010166952.1:0-30177 GCA_963573935.1 Arctocebus calabarensis
TTGAGACAGAGCCTCAAGCTGTCACCCTGGATAGAGTGCTGTCACAGCTCACAGCAACCTCCAATTCCTGGGCTCAAGCGAGTCTCCTGCCTCCACCTCCCAAGTAGCTGGGACTACAGGCGCCCGCCACAACGCCCGGCCATTTTTTGGTTGCAGCCGTCATTTTTGTTTGGCAGGCCGGGCTGGATGCGAACCCGCCAGCTCAGGTGTATGTGGCTGGCGCCTTAGCCCGCTGAGCCACAGGTGCCGAGCCTGGAGTGTATATTTTTGAGACTAATTATGCAATTATGTTAAGATTTGTTTTTATAATAAAAGTATTTAATAGTTAAAGAGTGGTTACAAATGCATGTATTATTTAATATTTACAATAATGCCAAGAGTTAGGTACTAATATTGTACCCATTTCAAAGATAATGAAATGAAGCATTGAGGTTTTAGTTATTTTCCCCTAATACAGAGTTAAATCAGTATTTTTAACCACTTTACTTGATTTTGATTCTGGAATTTTACACTTTTCAAAAAATTGTGATAAAAATAAAACATAAAATTACTATCTTCATAATTTTTTAGTGTACAGTTTGGTTGTTAAAGATATCTGTTGTGAGGGCGGTGCCTGTTCCTTAAGGAGTAGGACACTAGCCCCATATACCAGAGGTGATGGGTTCAACCCCAGCCCCAGCCAAAAACTGCAAAACAAAACAAAACAACAACAAAAAGATATCTGTTGTGCAACATAGAACTTTTTATTTTGCAAGACTGAATCTCTATACCCAATAAATAGCAAATCCCTATTTCTTGTTCTCTCTAGCTTCTGGAAACTACCATTCTATCTTCTGCTTCTATGTCTTTGACTACTTTAGGAACCTCGTGTACATGGACTCATACAGTATTTTTCCTTTTGTGAGTAACTTATTTCTTAACTTGGCATAATATACTCAAGGTTCATCCGTGTTGTAGCACGTGTAGGATTTCCTTCCCTTTGGAAATTGTAGGCTGAGTTATGTTCCATTGTATTCGTATGATGTCCCATGTTTTGTTTACTCATTCATTGGTGGATATTTGCGTAGGTTCCACCTCTCAGCTACTGGGAATAGTGCTGCTATGAACAGGGGTGTACAAATACCTCTTCAAGACCCTTCCGTCTACTCTTTGGTAAGGTTTATGAATCATACAGTAATTTTTAATTTCAGAGAAACTGCTATATTATCTTACATAGTGGCTGCACTATTTTACTCCATTCTTACCCACGTTGCTGTAGTCGAATTCACACTTTTAGCCCCACCAAAATATGCCTCCTTTTCATAAACTTATAAAAAGTTGACCTTGAATTGGTTCCTATTTGCTAGTTTTTTCTGTCTATGGGACTAAACACAGTTTGGAAATTTCATCACTTTTTAAGTTGCAATCATGTTTTCAAGGCTATGTCATGTCATCGATAACTTCTTTCTAACTTACCCTAACAGTAAGAGAGGTTCCTGTAACATTGGTGGTGTTGATGGAGAACTGCACCAGGCCATTCTCATCTGTAGTAGCATTGGAATGATAGTTAGCTTCATGCACTGTGATATGGATGATTTTATTTGGCATAGGGGCATTTTTCCCATCCATTAAGCGCACCTGAAAATTAAAAGCTGCATAAGCACCAAACATATGCATTTTATTACAAATATTTTTTGAGCACCTCTTAAATGTTGAATACAGTTCCAGGCATTGAGGATATAGCATTGAACAAAACAAAGTTCCTTCCATCACTATCTAATAAAAGAGCTAGGTGCTAAGTGAATATATAAATAACACATTAATTTAGTAGTAATCAATCCCAAGAAGAAAAATGAAGCAGTTTGAAGGGATGGAGAGGAATAGGGTTAGTGATAGCAGGGATGATCTGAAAAAACATATTCCAAATATTTTGGAAATACTGTGTATTATATGTAACTCTTGAAGAATTACAGAGCACAAAAGTAATATAGTAATGCAAATTTTAATACATTAGTCACATTTATTTGAGCCCCAGACACTTATTTTGTGGTGTACTACTAACTTCCTATGGATTAGTGTCTTAAAGTATCATACATGTCTAAGTACGCAATTGCTAATATATTGTCCTGTGTCTTCTCTAGTCATCCTATATATGGTGCCTGCTTCTCAGCCTAGATTTTCAACCTTTTGGAAAGTAGGCAGATTTTATGACATACTTCCCGTGTGCAAAATCTAAAACTGAAAAGAGTCACACCAAATAAGGCCTAAGGCCAAATTACTGCTAATGTTGAACTCAGCAGATGAGTAGTCTAGTTCAGATTGTTAAGATGGGGATTCTTTTTCAGTATAAGCTAGCTTTGGTAGTAAGAAGCACAATAGGCTGACTAGGATCAGTGTTTGTAACTGGTTAACATAATTGAGGTTTGCCAATGGAATGTTAGCTGCATGTACAAAGGTAAGAATTTGTGCAAAATTTTGATTCTCTTCTAGTGAGAGTCTTAATTCTCACTAGAGTTATTTAATAGCAATGTAATATAACGTAGTACAACCTATCTCTGAGAAATTTAAAAATAGATAGTACTTTCATTGTAGGCAGTGGCCAAAGTTTCTGAAAATGTTTTGCAGTCATAACATAACCAAGTCCTCTAGAATATACTCCCTTTGTTGTGTCTAGTCCTGTAACATTTCTATCAAGAACATGATACACAATATTTGCACACTGAGGTACACACAACTGTCACCTGAGACTTCTGGAATCAGAGAGATTCATTTGCACATCTGTTTATAAGACATGGTTGATTGTGCGAATTAGGTGACAGTACACGGGTTTGCTAGTGAATGGTAAAATACTCCACCTGCCCAAAGAAGGGGATCCCTTGTCTAAAGTATGGGTCCACTCTCACAAATGAGAGTTTGGTTATGGTTCTTGTGATTTCAGTGGATCCTGTTCCAGTTAATTCCACAACTGAAAAAGAAGAAAAAAATAAATTCTTTTTTGGAAGGCTGATGTTTCTGGACTTCTTATACTACCACCTCCTTTACAGTTCATAATTTGGCTAAAAATATAATCCGTGCCCATTGTTTTTTCCCATACCCACGTAGTATACAAACCTGTTCCTTCTTCTTTGATCTTGGCCTCTACATGAAGTTTCATTTCATACCATTGCCTCTTCAGCTGAAAGACCTTGGTGTTTATTTGCTGAGAGAAGCAACCATGGCTGTTTAGCTAAGAGGGGAGAAAATCAAATACAAAAATATGGTGCATATTATTCTGGACAGATCAGTGGTCAGTTGATCGAGTGGAATTCTTTTTGGGCCAACATAAATCTAGGCATTTTCTATGATGAGGATACATTTTCTCTAGTGACTAAATATTGTTACAATTCACAATAATATCTCACATGTAATTGACAGATGTATTTCATAGTATCTGAAATTCTCTAGATAGAGATAGAAATGCCTTAAACATTTTTGAGTAATCTTTTTTAGAATTGGTCCATAATATTTATACATTATTATGGGGTACATATGATATTTTGTTATAAGCACAGAATGTGTAATGATGAAGTCAGAGTATTTAGGGTAGCCATGCTTTGAGTATTTATTATTTCTATGTGTTGGGAACATTTCAAGTCTTGTCTACTAGCTATTTTGACATATACAATATATTATTAATTATAGTCACTCTGCTCTGCTATTGACTATTAGAACTAAATCCTCATCAAAGTCTGGTTCTCCTCTTGGGTATATACTGTGGATGAGGAGTGGCCATCCACCTGGGGAGTGCCCCACTCCCTGACATCACAGGTTAGGCCATGTGATAGGTTCTTGCTCCTAGAAAAAGAACAACGCTGACATTCTAACCAGCCAAGACAATTAAGAAGTGTGAGGTTTTCTCCTTCCTTCATAGAGAAGTTGACACTTAAGAAGGCTTTGGACAGCTCAACTTCTAGCTTTCTGGAACACTCATAATGAGCAATTACAAAAAATAATTTCCATTTTGTTAAGTTAATGATTTTTTAAAAAAAAGAATTATAGGGTGTCCATAGAGTTTGTGTGCAATTTAAATAGTTATACAATAGCTGGCATGGAATCCTCATCCAGACTGCTCTCTTCCTGAGTTAGCACCATGTTGCCACTTGCTGCTTGTCAACAATGCTTTTATTATTATTTCCTAGAAGGAAGAATTTTCAATCTACCTGTTTATTAAATTTCTCACAGAAAGCCTGTGATTCTTCACCAAAGCAGTCGGAAGGGTTGTTATACTTTCTGCAGACGCTCACAGTACCATGTCCAGGAACAGGCTTACCATAAGTGTATCTGTCATGAGAAAATTGCCAAATGAATCAAGACAGACATTGAAAACTCCCATTTTCAGTCTATTCATATTTCCCCTTTAGTTACAGTATATTCCTCCTGGTGTTTCCCTTTACCCCCTGAGAGTCTCACACAATAGTGAGGGCAAGAGTCACTGATCACTTTTCCCCTTTAGAAATATCTAGCACAACATGCTGAAATTTACTACATTATTCTTTTTTTTAATCATACCTTTTCTTCTTTTGATTTTTTCAAATTTATCTTAGAAAATGTCTTTATTATTACAAAAGCTAAACCTGTTTTTAAGATAAAAAAAAAATCTTTATACTAGCACCATGCCATTTGGTTACTATGGCCTTGCAGTATAATGGAAATTAGTTGGTGTGATACCTCCAGATATTTTCTTTTGCATATGATTGTTTGGCCATTAATGTTATTGTTTGGCCATTAATGTTAATGTTATTTTGTGGTTCTATTCTATATATGAATGTGGTGTGTGCGTATGTCTACTAATTTATCCAATTCAGTGAAAAATTATGATTTTGGTATTTTGATGAGAATTGCATTGAATCTGTATATCACTTTGGGTAAGATGGACATTTTAACAATGTTGATTCTTCCAATTCATGAGAGTGGGATATTTTTCCATTTGTTTATGTCATCTATGATTTCTTTCATCAATGTTTGTAGTTCTCCTTGTAGAAATCCTTTACCTCCTTGGTTAGGTATATTCCTGGGTGTTTTATTTTCTTGGTAGCTCTAGTGATGGTATTGATTCCTTTTTTTGACTCTCAGTTTGACTGTTACTAGTGTATACAAATGGGACTGATTTGTGTACATTGGTTTTTTAAGCTGAGACTTTGCTGAATTTATTTATCAATCCCAGGAGTCTTTAGAGTTTTCTAGATGAAAGTTCATATGATTACCAAATAGGGATATGTTGACCTCCTCTTTCCTAATTTGCCCTTTCTTTCTTTCTTTTGCTTGGTTATTCTGGGTAATACTTCTACTACTTAGGTTAAATAGAAGTGGTGACAGAGGGCACCCTTGTCTTGTCCCAGTTCTTAGGGGAACTGATTCCAAATTTTCTTCATTCAATATGATTTGTTTGTGGGTTAACGAGTGGATAAAGATAAAAGTGGTGTGTGTGTATGTCTATGTATTTATGTATATGTAAATATACATACTATATATATAAATACATAGACATACACACATATTGTGGAGTACTATTTACCGACAAAAAATGAAATAATGCCTTTTACAGCAACTTGAATGGAACAGAAGAACATTATTCTAAACAAAGCATACCATGAAAGAAAAATAACCACCACATGCTCTAATAAGTGGGTGCTAAAGTGTGGGTATACATGGTCATATAGCCATATGTAGAATAAGGGACATTGGAAATTAAGAAGGGGGAAGGTTGGGAGTGTAGTGATGGATATAAATTTGCTTATTGGGTACAATGTATACTACTCTGGTGACGAGCACACTAAAAGCCTTGATTTCAGTGTTACTCAGTTCATCCATGTAACAAAACCACTTGTACCCTCTTAATATTTTGAAATAAAAAAAGAGGAAAAAATACCAAGCAAATCAAACCAAACAAAAACAATGCTTTCAAGCCTACCTAGGAATACAAACTACTAATATGATGGTGTCTCTACTTCCATTAACTTCCTTATGTGCAGCCATCTTTATTTATATCAAGATGAATTTGTTCACTTTTTACAAAAATGGAATTGTTCCATACATATGCAATAGATGACTGCTGTGTTTCCTTACCGATTTGAAATGTCTTCTCTATCTCTATTTACAAGAGCAATGGCTCGCCAGTTACTTGGGAACAGGAACTTGGCCATTGCTCTGAGACAGCCTGGGGCACAGGCCTAGCTGAAGAGCAGGTGGAGTACCTATGTGGACTATATTCTTTATCTGCCTCATCTTCTGGCTAGAGCTACTGCTGGACTGCCAGGGATGGGAGCACAAGATCTTAGGAATGTAGTTTTTAGGTTGGAAGAGACCATACTGAGAAATCACGTTCAGTCTCCTCAGTAAAAGTGGCAGTGCACAGAGGTATGTGACATGCCTTAGGTAGACCAATGAGTTAGATGAGATTTTGGCCATATGCCCAGCTCTACAAATTCTGAATCTAAGCCATTTTTCTACTATACATGCAAGGCCACATAAATGATCTGTTCAGGACTGAATTTGACCATGTGTTGATTTGGCTAGGTGCAGTAGCTCACAGCTGTAATCCTAGCATTCTGGGAAGCTGAGGTGGGTGGATTGCTTGAGCTTATGAGTTTGAGACCAGCCTGAGCAAGAGCAAGAGCAAGAACTCATCTTACCAAAAATAGAAAAAAAAAATAGCCGGGTGTTGCAGTGCACACCTATAGTCTCAGCTATCTAGGAAGCTGACATAAGAAGATTATTTGTGCTCAGGAATTTGAAGTTGCTGTGAGCTATGATGTTACAGCACTCTAATCAGAGTATGGGGTGAGACTCTGTCTCAAAAAATAATATATATATATATATATGTGGAGAGAGAGAGAGAGATATGCATACATTTGATTATTTCTGCTTAAGGGGAAGCCACTACCCTTCAACATTATCTTGTTTTTGTTTTTGTTTTGGTGTATGTGTGTGTGCAATTTTGCCACTTTCAGAATCTGTCCTACGAGCATAGTCTCTATGGAAACAGTTCTCTACCTCAAAATAGTTATGGTAGTACTTATAAGGATATGAAAGAAAATAAGAAGGAAAAATAGAAAAGTAATAGATGTAGAGCATTCCATAGATGGAGATACTCTCCAAATAAAATACTTGTGTTGCCACCATCATTTACCAAATGGTAAATCTCTTTTAAACTATTTTCCTCAAAAGATGAAAAGCAGTCAACTCACATGCCACACACTGATACATTCATGGCGTCTTCCAAGATGGTGATTACCTTTGGCACTGTTACTCGTACTTCGAACTTGGGAAGCACTGTTGTTTAGCAAAAAGGAAGATTGGGGATTAGTTTTCAGTTTTGGAGGGCATGAATACTTTCACATTCTCTATAACAACTTCTTCATTTATTTTAGGTCTCTGACAAGATAACTCTACTCTCCAATATAATCCTATCCACTCCTGTACTTTGGGTGTTTTTTATCTGAAGCTTCATGTTGAAATTGGATCCCAATGTTGGAGGTGGGGCCTCATGGGAGATGTTTAGATGGACCCCCTTGTGAATAGATTAATGCCCTTCCTTGGAGTGGGGTGAATGATTTCTCACTCTATTAGTTTCCACAAGAGCTAGATGTTAAAAAGAAACTGGCAGCTTCCTTCTTGCTCTTTCATACATCCTCTCTTGCCATGTAATCTCTGTACTTGCTGGCTCTCCTTTCTTTCTGCTGTGAGTGTAAGTCCCCTGAAGCTTTCACCAGATGCCTAATCTTCCAGCTGGCAGAATCATGACCTAAATAATCCTCTTTTCTTTATGAATTGCCTTTATAGAAACATTAAATGGACTAAGATATCTATCTTACTCTCAAAAGGAGATTTTGGTTGAGGGACTATGACAGGTCACTGTATCCTTAATGAATTGTGGAAGACTCCACTAAAACAAGGATGTTATATACATATTGTTTGGAGTATTAGTTATTTTTCCAAACAGTAACCAAGCTATAGGAAGTCTTATTCGCAAGTCATTGATGCCCTCACTGGACTTAGATATAATTAGTTCTATGCCAAGCCCATCATCACTCATGAGAAAGGGAATGACTCCAAATAAGTTCAAATTTTGGGCCCCAGAGATTTAACTATGAAAAAAAATGTTCCATGATTTTCCATAATCCATACCAAACTCCTCCACAGTGAAAGGATGCTCTGTGTTTCCACCTGATTTTTTCTGAACCACCACCTTATAGGAGCCCAGCAAAGGCTCTGATGAGAGGGGAAAGGACAGTTGCTGCAGGCCATTCTCTAACTTGAGACTCTGCCACTGTGCGATGCGATTTCCTTTGGGATCCTATGGATAAATTAATTATAACTTAAAAAATCATCTAGCTCATTAGATACAATAAAAGAAATCCATGATAATTCCTATTTTATCCACAGAAAGGAAAACTAGGTGATGGCGAAGGCTAAGGAGGGGAGATGAGTCATAACCATTCAGGCCTGTGTGAAGCTGAGGGCTTCTCCCTTAATGACACATTTCTGAGGTATTGTTAAGAATGAAATAAGAAATGTTTTGATCAAAACATTTCTGAATGTATATGAATCGTGCCCTATGATTGCACCAATGTACAGAATTATGATTCAATAAAATTATAAAAAAAAAACAAAGCAAATAAAAAAAAAAAGAATGAAATAAGAGCACTTTCCCTGGACTTACTGCTTTTCTTCCAGTAGTGGAATGTTTCATAGTGCTTACCTGAATGAATACTAGTGGAATCTGAAAGAAGAAAGAAAAAAATGGAGTGTGTAATTGTTTTCAAATATTCTCAAATCTTTTTTATAAGCAAAATAGCTTTGTGTAGAATAACTCTCTCTAGAGATTCCAGATTAAATTTCATCTATTTTAAGCAATTAATAAATGTTAAGAACTTACTAGGCCATCAGCAACAAATATATTCGTGCTATAGTACTATTTACTAGGAATGCAATTTACTAATATCACTTAAGTGTTTATAGTGAATTTTTCTGAAGAACATTCTTTTACATGCAGTTAAATGGTATGAAAAATAAACATGAAATTGTAAGTAGCTATGTTCAAATGTATGGATGACAGAATTTTTAGGTAGTTCTAAGAATGAGTAGCAATTGCTATTAATGTTTATTCATTTTTAAAAGTAGTAATTTATTAAGTACCTATTCATGTGTTGTGCTTCATTCTAGATGCTGAGAATATAGCAAGGTGCAAAAGAATGTCTGTTTTAGTGGAAATTACCTTATAATATGAAAAGACATTAATAAAAAACTTTTCATGTATATCTCTCAGGTAGTAGTAAACGACAAGATGAAAAATAAAGCAGGGCTGAGCCAACAGAGTGCTGGCTGTGGGTGCCAATTTTTAGATAAAGGAGTGAGAACAGAGCGGGGGAGATCACTTTCAGTGTTACTGCAATGATCTTGTTTAGAGATGACACTGGCCAGGATGAGATTGTAGCAATTCAGTGAATAAGAAGTAGTTTGGATATATTTCCAACAGACATGATTTTCTCAAGAAGTGGACGTGTGTGAGGGAGAAAAAGAAGGAAGGATTATGCTATAATCTCTTGGAGTAGGAGGTAGAAGAGAATTGCTTCTTTTTGAGATAAGAAAATAAGGCAGAGGAGTAGATTTGGGAGAGAAAAATGAAGACTTTGGTTTGATGTATTGTATGTATTACAATAGAAATAATTCTTTTTTGTTTTAAAATCACAAATGTCAAGGGTTAATCTTGAGAAGCAAATTGATTACCCTCATTTTCCTTTATACCAGAGGTTTAGGTAGGAGTGTTTAAAGTCTAAATCTCTGAAAAGGTATTTGAATTTATGTTCTTTGATGGTTTATGTGTGTCTGTTAGTTCATGTATCCTTCTAATATTCCTGAGAAATATCTAAAGGGTAAATTTCATTGTGTGACAACCGACTGAGTACTAGTCCAAAGACACAAAGAATCACCTGCTCTCTTGACCTGGGATAATGTTTTAAATGAGGATCTTGTGACATTGTAATGCCAAAATTTACTATTAGTGATACCTGATTTGTCCTCTCCCTGGTCCTCCCCGCAACACTAAAAATGGGCTCCCTGGCCATTTATACAAATAACAATAATTTTATGTAGATAATAAAAAGCTCACCATATCATTCAGGGGGTGAAAATCTTCATCCAATGAGACAACACGAAAATTGACTGAAACAGAAATATTTTCTGTGAGCCCTCAAACTCCAAATAAGCAATTAAGGCATGAACATTATAAGATGTTCGGGTGGGAAGATCTTTCCTTTTGAAGTTGTCCTGATGGTGGGCTTCATATTTACCTGTCTGTTGTGGTTTGTAGATAGGTTTGTCTGTCTGTACAAAGACCAGATTCTCCTTCTTTTTAACCATCACTGTGCTTCGCCTGTTGAATTTCTGGGTTGGTCCTTTCACTTCGACAGTGAGGAACATAACCTCTTCCTTGGACGAAGGCTCTGGGACCTGAAATACAGCAGAGATCCTGAGAACCCAGTCATCCTCCCACGTCTCCTCTGCCCTTCCCTGCTCCACTCTTCCCTGAAGATACTGCCCTTTTTACTGAATTTCGTTCTTATCAGGGAAAGTTGGCATGGATGACAATTATTTTTGTCATTTTACAAATGGGGAGCCAAAAACAGGTGGAGGAAGGTACATCAGATTGTAACTGAGACTCACATGTTTATATAGCTGAGAAAAATATAGTCTTGATTAAATTATACTCGGAGCTTTACTACGTTGATATTATATGCCAAAAGGGCATGATAGAAGCATATCATAGCATTTTTTAAGGCTATGAAAAACTAATATTTAATTGGCACTAAGCTGTAAACATCTCACATATGGGCCACTCTGAAGAGATAGTGAACATTTTCTCAGAGTAATTTGTGTAATTTTTTACTCTTAGAGAGAATGTGGAGTAATATTTTCCTCTTGGTCTATAACTGGTGTCTCATGTTGGTATGGGGCCTAGTTTGCTTTATTAAGATTTCTTCATTTTAGTTTTAAGAAGACACTACTTTTTCTGTTTTATTTCTTTTCTGGCTAATCAGGTTTTTCTTTGATCATTAAGTTGATCCATATTTTATTTATTTATTTATTTATGAAAGGGTCTTGTAGCTCAGAGCCCATAGTACAGTGTTTACGGCACCAGCCACATACACAGAGGGTGGCGGGATTGAACCTGGCCCAGGCATGTCAAACAACAATAACAACTGCAACAAAAAATAGCCAGGTGTTGTGGCAGGCACCTGTGGTCCCAGCTACTTGGGAGGCTGAGGCAAGAGAATCACTTAAACCCAAGAGTTTGAGGTTGCTATGAGTGGTGACGCCAAAGAACTGTACTGAGGGCAACATAGTGAGACTCTGTCTCAAAAAAAAAAAAAAAAAAGACAGGGTCTTGTCTTGTTGGAGTGCATTGGCACAATCATAGCTCACTGCAACCTCAAATTCCTGGACTCAAGATATCTTCCTGCCTCGGCCTCCCTGAGTGGCTGGGACTATAGGTTCATGCCAGCATGCTCAGCTAATTTTTAAATTTTCTTTGTAAAGATGGTGTCTCACTATGTTGCCTAGGCTGGTCTGAAACTCCTGGCCTTCAGTGGTTCTCCTGACTTGGCCTCCCAAAGTGCTGGGATTACAGTTGTGGGCCACCATACTCTGCATGCATTACTTTTTAATTTCTACACTTTGCTGCTACATTTCAATTTCTTCCTGAAGTTGTTACCAGCATTCCAAAGCCTTCTCTTGACTGAATACTGGATTACTTGGCAAAGAGAACTGCATATATTAATTCAAACGGTCACACTCACAATGAAGGAGATGCAGTGGAATAAGTCCTTCTTCACCACCAGGTCCGTGAAGAGGCTCCTGTTTTCCCTGAGAGACTCCAAGGAAGCTTTTACAGTCACTGTCTCATTTAGGTGGCTCAAAAGGACACAGCCCTTCTCAGGCGTCTCAGCGTGGAGCAGAGAAGGGACAAGCACCATGTAGTGTCTGGAAATGGGAGAGTGCAGTTGAATAAAGAAGAGTAAAAGCGGAGGCAATGCTGTCGGCAGCACTATTTTCCATCATAATTGTTATCATCATCAGTTCTACTCTAAGAGAAGGTATTCTGATGAGAATGGATCTCTGCTGTTGAAGGGCATGTAGAAAAATTGTTTCCCCTTTCTAGCACATGCCATGGCAGTGAAAATTTTACTTGAGATAGGTCTTAAAAGAATAAAATTTATAGACATTTGTCCCTTTAAGGAATCCTAATACATGAGCATATGAATTCAAATTAAAAATATGATAGTTACATTTATTCATGTTGTGAATCTCTTTCACCTTGCTGTAAAAAGCAAGCCACCTCTCAAGCAGGTGAACATTACAAACCAATCAAATTATAAAACGTGCATTAAAAAAGAAAAAAAAATAGGGCAGCACCTGTGGCTCAGTGGGTAGGGTGCCAGACCTATGTACTGAGGATGGTGGGTTCAAAGCCAGCCCCAGCCAAACTGCAAGAAAAAATAGCCGGGTGTTGTGGCGGGCACCTGTGGTCCCAGCTACTCGGGAGGCTGATGCAAGAGAATAGCCTAAGCCCAAGAGCTGGAGGTTGTTGTGAGCTGTGTGATGCCATGGCACTCTACTGAGGGCAATAAAGTAAGACTCTGTCTGTAAAAAAAAAAAAAGAAAGAGAAAAAGAAAAAATGTATATATAGGTATATATTCAACTACTCCACTTGCTTGTACTTCACAGATATGGAATCTAAGATTCAAAGAAAGTGAGTTATTAGTTTAAAGTGTTACTCAGAGTGTTGCCTAACCATGGGTGTTTGATCCATGAGTGTTCACATTTTAAATATTTGCCTTTCAACTCATGTTTAGACAATGGCTCCATCCAAAAATTGGTAACTTAAGAGCAGGACAGAAGCTTTCTCAGTATCTTGATATATAATTTAAGACTGTAGTTTTAAACATTTTTGCTCAAAGAACTCCTAAAATAATTTTTGGACATTGTGTATCTCTTACATGTTTTCAAGGAAATATCTATTTTTTTAAATCATGGTTATAAATAACAGAAAAAGATATTACTTTTGATGAGATATTAAATTAAAGCTCTGATTACTTTTACAAGATACCCATGGAATTTTAAATATTATAGTGATTAGACACCCAATATCATCGGCTTAAAAAAACATTAAAAAGTTCTTTTTGTAATGGTTAGTTTTTTAACATCTTTCCTTCCTTGAACTTGAATTTCCATGCCTCCTACCATATAGAAGTTTATACTGAGATACTTATGCTTCAAAATACTTTATGGAACACTCTTATTATATGCATATACTTAACAAGTATATAATACATGTAATAATATGTGTATAATATTTCAAGTAGGTAGACAAATTTATCTCTAACTCCTCTTATAAAGATAATATGACCATAAATTTGTAAATATTAATTTTCTTCTGACTGAGTTATTTATAGTTGTGCTTGTACACAACTGTTCAAAACAAAATAAGTACATTACAAAGTATGATTCATGCATATTAGATATATAATTAAAATAAAAATAATGTTGAAGCACATCTTTAGTGAGAATGATGAGTTGGTTTTTTCCTCCAGTGAATTTTATGTGTCCATAGATGGATATTCCATATGGAAGAATTAAACAAGGCCACTATTGTCACTATTTGTCACCATTTTGTTTGGTGTAGCTATAAGTGCAAAGAAGAATTGTTCACATGGAAGTAAGTAAGTGGCAGATAAAACAACAGTGTCTTTGCCACCACTTGTAAATTCTTCTACATTAAGTCCCAACATTCACCCAGGACCTTATTATCAAGAATTGCTTCAAGTCACCTATCAGCTGGTGTTTCCTTTAGTTCCTCCTTCAATTTTTCAGAAACAAGAAATTCATCACTACCTGACCTGCAAATGGATTTTCTCTCATCAGTACAGTCCTTTGCTTTTTCAACGTCAATACTTACATTTCAAATTGTTCCTTTATTTGGCACCCTGGAGATTATTATACTCCAGGACAATGATACGTGTACAAGCACGACTATAAAGAATGAATAAGATATGGTGAAGGGAGAAGTTTCTCTATTTTATAAAATAGAATATAGGTAAATAAGAAAGGGGAAGTCAGAAAGAATAAATAGCCTGGTCTCAGAGCAATGTGAACACGAAGATCTGGAAACTGATTCCTTTAAATAAGTATCAATTTCTGATGCCTCTTAGAAAGGCTTTGCTTATCACCAGGAAATTTAGAGATTCGGAGATCCAGAGAGTTGGAGAAAAATGGTTAGGAATAAGTAAAGAATGAATAAACCAGATTGCACACTGTCATGGTTGGAAAGAAGCTTAGAGGCAGTTCCACAGGAAAGACAAATTGATATAAAGGAGAATCTGAAAAACAAGAAAGTGAAACACATGAAAGGACTTTTTAAGTCAAGCTTCATATTCTGTGTAGAACTCACGGTTTTCCGGAGACTGAGGCATCTGTGGGCAGGAAGACCAGGAGGAGAAGAGCGAGACTTGAATGAAGGAGTTTGTTCTTCCCCATAGTGCAGCGAGAAGGGACCGGAGGAGACGGGCCTGTATTGTAGCCTATTCCCTGCAACAGATCTGGTCCCAAACACTGCCCAGAGCAACTGGGCTTTATTCTGCTCTCTGTGCAAACAGGAAATTCCACCCACACACGGTCTCTAAACAAAGTTAAGGTCTCTGAACATTTTCTGAAAGGAACATTGATGACCTATTTATAGTCAAAGTTAATTGCTGGCCAGCCAAAAAGAATTCCTGGAGGGATAAAGCTGCATTCCGGTTAGTGCTCAGTGTCTCTGGATTTTACCATAAAGCAGCTGACCAATTTTACAGCCTCTTCTCTGTCTCATTTCTTTTCAAAAGCCCCCCAAATGCCTTCTACGTCTCTGGTAGGAATAGTTGGCAAGGGAGACTGCAATTTAAGCAACATCGGGCAGGCTCAAAACAGAGTATTTCACTGTTTCATTCCAGAGCTAGGCCCTGGAATAATAATGATAACAGAAAATAATTTCCTGTTTTAGGAAAGTGAAAAGTTGAAAGGGGAAATGTGGGGAAGGCTAGAAAAAACTATAAAGGAAGAAAAACAAAACAAAACGGTAAAGCGTTTGTAAGGAGTTCAAACAGCAAGATCCTGCCTCCCTATCTTGACAGCTGAATGTAGCCACAAGAATAAAATGCTTAACCAGTTTGAAACAAATCAAAAGATTAGATTAGAAAGCAGCCATTTGGGCTGAACCTAATAGATTAGCAGTATTGATTAAAAGGGAACATCTTCTCCCTTCTACAATATGTGCTTACTTTAAAAGTTAATTCTACCCCAGACCCTTTGTTCCCTCCTCCACACATTAGGTAGGTCCCCTTAGGTAGGTCTTATGCAAGACCATCCATACATCACCTGTGTGGAGACATAGTTTCCTTGACTCCTGCATAGTCATGATAAATCAGCTAATGCCATATTGTAACCAATTGTTGTTGTAACACAAAAGGCTGGTGAGATATCAAAAAGGGCAGCATTCTTCTGGTGCATCTTTACACCGGTCAGAGTGTTGTGTCTTTGGGCCTCAGCAATTATAGAGCCGGCAGAATTAGCATGTAATAAGGAAGTAAGCAGCCCCTTCTGATTCTAAATCAGATTACTCAGGTTTTATGTAGATAGAGGAAAGGCCTCTTTCAATGCTTCCTGATTATGAATGCCTTTTAATTTGAAATATTCTTTATACCAAGAAGTCATATTTTGGGGCAAAATTTCCTCAGCTCCTTCATACACAGTCTCCCAAAGCTCCCACTCAGGGTTGCAGAGTGTATCTCCCGGCTGGGCAGGGGTGGGGCTGGAGGGCAGAACTCTCAGACCAGGGGTGGCTCTTGGATAATGAACCAAACTGTTCCAAGTGCCGGACTTGCTCTCAAACAAATTAATGGAGCTGTGTTTGTGCCAGAGTCTGGGCTGCAACAGATCCAAAATGCTGGGGGCCTTACCTCTCATAGGGGAGGGGAATCTGTGGCTTACAGAACTGTTCTAGTCAAAGCTCCAGCCCTACAATCAAAGAACTTCACAAAGCTGTGGTCTTAGCTGAAGTCTGGGCAATGGCTTTTGCCTGAGGTTGGGGAAAGGAGATCTATGGCCTGCAACCTTCTTCTTGGGAATTTTCCAGAACAGGGTCTGCTGAGGCTAGACTCACCTCTCTCCAAATCAACAGGAGGGGGCTGAAGGCCAAACCATCAGGTTGGGGGTGCTCTGCTGGCCACAGCTACTGGACAGTGCCACTCCAGAGGGTAGAGAAAGATCTCCCCCAGCAAGAGGGAGACTCAGGAGAGATTTGACTGAGCCACCATTTTTTCTTGCAGTGGGTGGGAATGGTGCATTCAATTCATCTGGCCAGATACTGCAAAAGTCCCTCAGAGATCCTGCCAGACACGTTGGTGGGGAGCAGGATCCATCTCCTTTTTCTCCCATGGCTGGCTAAGGATCCTGCCTTTAGTCAGTGGCAGAGAAAGTGGGCTTGGTAACTCTTACTTCCTTGGTTGCTACGGGGGCTGTGTAGGGTTCAAAGCTCCTTTACCTTGCTGATGCCTGGGGTGGGGCAGCCTCTCTAGGCTGTCTGGGTCTGGCTTGCATTCTGGCTTGGCCACACTGGGAAGAAGGCCTCTGCCAGAGGTGGTCTGTTGGGCAACCCAAGAAAGATGGAGGATGGGTTGTGCTGCAAGGTGGCAAGGCAGCTGGAGCCTAATTGGCTCAATATTCTGCCAGGCAGAGTGCAGTGCAGAGTACAGGGAAACTGGGTCTTTTTTCTTTCACCACACTCTCCTATGGCGTGAGAGGTCCTGTGGTTTGCTGCTCTGAGAGCCCCAGGGTGGGGGACAGATGCCACTTACCCTTCTCTAACTCTCCTCTTTTCTCTTCCTTCCTTTTTTTCATCTTTGTCCTCCCAGCTTGTCTCAGTGGGGTTGGTGAGCATGTTGATTTCTTCTCCTTGGGACCTACCCCCCAATTTCAACTACTTTGAGTTCACCTCTGTTCAATTTTCCTCCTTCTAGATGAGGGCTGCTGATGAAAGCTGCCTCTACTTGGCCACCTGGCCTGTCTCCTCGTGTAGGTTGCCTTTTTCACACAGTTGATTATGTCCTTTGATACCGTCTTGTTTGTCTATTTTTACTTTTGTTATCTGTGCTTTTGGGATCATATCCAAGAAGTTATTGTGAAGTCCAATGTCATAAAGCTTTCCTCTGTTTTCTTTTAGTTTTTATAGCTTTAGGTTCTGTGTTTATGTCTTTAATCCATTTTAAGTTAATTTTTGTATATAGTGTAAGATGAGGGTTCAACTTCATTTGTTTGCACGTGATACCCAGTTATCCCAACATTTTTTGTGGCAGAGACTCTCATTTCTCAACAAATGGTCTTGGCACCCTTGTTGAAGACTTTTGACCATACACACAAGGGTTTATGTCTAGGTTCTCTGTTCTGCTCTGATGGTCTATTGGTCTGTCTGTATGCCAATACCACACTGTTTTGGTTACAATATCTTTGTAAATGCTTTGTAGTCAAATCCTACAATAGTGAATAGGATTGTAGTGAATCCTCCAATCTTGTTCTTCTTTTTAATTTTTTTCCTATTGGGCAAGATTAGAATACAAAAATATAGGCTTTATTTTGTTTTAGGAAGAGAGAAGAAAGGGAGTGAGAGAGGAAAAGAGTGGGGAAAGAGTGAAGGAAGAGAGCAGGGAGATGGCGTGGCATCGCAAAGAAAAGAAAAGGAGGAAAGCTCTGGTCTTCTTTTAAAAACCCTTCATTAAGGCCCTTTGAGAGTCCTCATGAATTTTGGATGGATTTTTCTTTGAATAGTAATATTTCACTCTATATGTTGCTTTGTAATTTTTTTCATTGCAATATATAGTGTTGTTAACTACCCATGTTCATATATCTCTATGAAGTAAGAAGTACATTCTTTTAAATAATTATATTTTATTATTTATTATGTACTTATTATAATTAATTTATCTGATATTGATGTACTATTAGATTTGCATTATTCTGGTTATCACATCAGTGAGCATCCTTGTCTTTGAGTAGTACTCTTTAAGGTAAATTATTAGAAATGGAAATATTAGATTAAAGGGTAAACACTAGGATGAAAATTCCACAGGAAAAAAGCCTTTGTTTCAATACTAGAATACCTAGAATAGCACCTATTAGGTACAACATATAAGGTGCTTAATAAATAAAGTTATTAATATTTATTTAATTATTTATTTATTTTTTCGAGACAGAGCCTCAAGCTGTCACCCTGGATAGAGTGCTGTGGCATCACAGCTCACAGCAACCTCCAACTCCAGGGCTCAAGAGAGTCTCCTGACTTTGCCTCTCAAGGAGCTGGGATTATAGGCACCTGCTACAACTCCTGGCTATTTTTTTGAGTTGCAGCCATCATTGTTGTTTGGCGGGCCTGGGCTGGATTTGAACCTGCCAGCTCAGGTGTATGTGGCTGGTGCCTTAGCACTTAAGCCACAGGTGCCGAGCCGAGTTATTAATATTTATTAAATTAATATATCACAATTTAATATATTTAAATATAAATATAAATAAATATATTTAATTTTATAATTTATTAAATATAAATAAATATATTTAATATATAAGTATATATTTATTTCTCTGTATATATTTTTACAGAGAATATTACAGGGGCACACATGTTTTGGTTACATAATTTGCTTTTGTGAACTTTAAGTCAAAGTAGTAAGTGTGCCCTTCAGTCAGAAAGTACACATTGTGGCTCAGCACCCACAGCACAGTGGTTACAATGCCAGCCACATACACGAAGGTTGGGCCAGCTAAACAAGGACAACTGTACCAAAAAATAACTGGGTGTTGTGGCAGGTGCCTGTAGTCCCAGCTACTTGGGAGTCTGAGGCAAGGGAATCACTTAAGCACAAGAGTTTGAGGTTGCTATGAGCTGTGATGCCATGGTACTCTACCCAGAGCAACAGCTTGAGACTCTGTCTCAAAAAAAAATAAAAATAAAAAAAATGCATTGTACCCTTTAGGTGTGAATCCCTCCTAAACGATTCCATTTTTTTCTTCTTCTCCTCCTCCTCCTCCTCCTCTCCCACCTACTTAATTTCTGTTGAGTTTTACTTCCACACATGCACTTCAGTGTTGATTAACTATTTCCAATTTAGTATTGAGTACATGTTTGTTTTATTTGTATTTAACATATGCTTATATAAACATAACTTACATGTGCATTTATTAATTTATAGGATGTAGGTCTTGAGATAAGTGTCAAAAACAATTAAAAATATTTTCCAGGTAGACTATGGCAGACACTGCTCATTGGCTGAACTATCCAGCGCCAGTTCAAGCCATCTTCAAAGTAGAGGTGGCTATTTAATATAGTCTGGCCAATGAGATAGAAGTATAAAACTACTGGGTAGGACTTATGGGAAAAATTTACT
The DNA here is from genome assembly GCA_963573935.1 of Arctocebus calabarensis. NCBI lineage: Eukaryota > Metazoa > Chordata > Mammalia > Primates > Lorisidae > Arctocebus > Arctocebus calabarensis. The sequence continues at coordinate 19,489 of CAUYON010166952.1, forward strand.
TTCTTAAAGTATAGAGAGCGAGAGAGAGCTTTAGTGGGCATACCACTAACTAGTCTTCCTTATTCTTCATGCAGAGAAAATGGATGTGATACAGGAAGTTTAAATGACCATTTTGAGATAGCAAATTAACAAGTAGGAGGATGACGGTATGCATGTTAAAATCTGAAAGACAGAAAAGTCCTTGGTCCTTACCAAGCATTATTAAGCAATTATATGTACCCTGGACTATGGACTATGGACTCTCCTATTTGTTTAAACAACTGCTAGTTGCTTTTCTGTTATTTATTGCCAGAGGGATTCCAGCTGATACGTAGACAAATGCAAAATATGTTCAAGATACACAGGTCAGTTTGTTCCATATCCAGAATCTACAAAGAACTCCAATAAATCAGTATAAAAAAAAAAGTGGGCAAAAGATGTGAAGAGAGGTTTTCCAAAAGAAGATAGACAAATGGCCAAAGAAAAGAAAAAAAATGCTCAACATCACCAGTCACCAGGGAAATGCAAATTAAAACCACAGTGAGATATCATCTTACTCTATTAGAATGGCTTTTTAAAAAAAAAGTCCAAAAGTAATAGATGTTAGTGCAGATGCTTAGAGAAAGCTATGCTTATACCCTGTTGGTGAGACTGCAAGTTAGCATAACACTTGAGAAAAACAATATGGAAATTTCTTAATGAACTAAAAGTGGACCGACATTTTGACCTAGCAGTACCATTACTGGGTATCTACCAAAAGGAAAATACGTTTGTTTTTTTTTAATCTAAAAAACACCTGTACTCTAATGTTTATTGCAGCACAATTCACAATTGCAAAGATGTGGAATCAATCCAAGTGCCCATCAATTCATGAGTGGATTAACAGAATGTGGTATATATATATCATGGAGTAGTACTCAACCATAAAAAGGATGAATTAATTCCTTTTGCAGCAATTTGGAAGGAATTGGAGACCATTATTCCAAGTGAATGTTATAAGAATGGAAAAACTCAACACCACATGTGTTCTCTAAGAAACTGGAACTAACTGATGGGCACACAGGTGCACAGAGGGTATTAAAAGTCTGGAAACCAAACAGAAGAGCAGCAAAACCCCCAATAATTGGTACAATGAACACTAATTGGATGATGGGTGCACTTATAGCCCTGACCCAAGTCTTGTAACAAAACCATTCATAACTCCTTAATATTTTGGAATAAAATATAAGTAGATAAGTAAAATTGTGTCAGAGCACAAAAAACCCCCAAGAAATTAGAAATTTTTACTGAACTGAGTATACCTTTCATATCACAAGTTGGAAAAGATAACATAAAGAAAGCACCCTCACCTACAAATGCTGATAAAATATCATTTTTTTTTGTTACAGTTTTTGGCCGGGGCAGGGTTTGAACCCGCCACCTCTGGTATAGGGGCTGGTGCCCTACTCCTTGAGCCACAGGCACCATGCTGATAAAATATCTTAAATAAAAATTTAGTAGATATAATCCAGTACACGTTAGTGAATTACTAACTTTATTCCACGACTAGGTTGATTTTATTCCATAGATATAGAGAGGCGTTGAACAAGATTAAATACCTATTAGTTAAAGAATAATCATTTAATAGTTCTATAATCATATATAGTGTTATATTTGAGGTCTGACAATTAAGTTCAGAAACTTATCCCAGAAAAAGTGCTACATACCTCTTTGCTAAATTTCATTACTGTAACCTTTGAAGTACTCCCCTGGGAAGGTATGCATGGACGCCAGCATCTAGTCTACTTTTCAAAGCATTTTGTAGGATTAGTTTGCAAACTTAATTGTCTGACCTTGTATAATGACAGCTCTGATGGCAATTTCAGAAAAAGAGTTTTAAAAAATGGCTTTGAAGGGTGGACTAGGTGTGGTCAGCAGTGTATACCTTCCCAGTACTTGGAAGGTTATCATAGTGATTTTCCGCAATGAAGTATGTAGCACTTTTTCTAGTGTGAATTGGGGAATTTAATCATTTGACTTTGTATACATAACTATACAAATGTATGTGTTTTCTTCCCCTGAAAGCCAATATAATACTTAATAAGAAAACATTAGAAAGTTTACAATGTCAGCAAAAAGACAAAAAGTCTATTTTTGTTCTTTAAATTTGTACTAGAAGTTTTAGTCAGCACACAGTAAGTAAAATAGAGATAGTAAGTATAACAGGAAAAGGTAAAATTATTACTATTTTCTTATGAGATAATTTTATTCTCAGAAAATGCAAGAGAATCAATTGAGAAACTGATACAAATGATTGGAGAATTCAGTGCATTAGTTGGGCATAAAGTTAATATGCAATAAAATTTGTTAACATATTAAGATATCTATCTGATTATCAAAATTCTAATTGCAAAAATCATTTGACCCAGCAAATACATTTCGAGAAATTCAGTCTACATTCATACTTGCATGCTTGTGAAAGGATGCATGTTCCAAGTTATTCCTTGTAGTATTGTTTGCAGCAGTAAAGGTTTGGAAGCAGACCAAATTTATATCAATGGAGGGCAAGTTAGTAAATTATGGGGCATCTATCTGATGTAATGCTGCAAAGCTGTAAAAAAAGGATGAAAATCTCTATGTACTAATGTGGAAACATGTCTAAGACATATTGTCAAGTGTAAATAAAAGTAGTGTGTTTATAGAATCAATAACCATATTTGCTTGGGTGAATGTACCAACAAAGACAGTTTGGAAGGTTACATAAAACACTAAGAACATAGGTTATGTAAAAGATAGGGGGATGGGAATTGGGAAAATCAGAGACAAAGGTGAGAAGATGACTTCACTGTATACCTGTTTACCCATTCTGGGTTTTGAGCCATGTGAATACTACTCATTGGAAATAGAAATGAATTCTCAGAAAAACAAGCTGACTTCTACAAAGTCGTCAGAGTCCTGAAAATTCTTATTCACAATATCTGAAAAATTTCCTTAACTGAGCAATTTATAAACGTACAACAACAAGAAAATAATTGTACAGATCTACACTCCCATGTCACTTTGTGAAAACAGTTACCTCATTTCACAATCATTTAGTGCACACTTACTCTGTAAGGTATTCTGTAATTCCTGAGGCTACGTAGTCCTGAGAGAAAAAATCTAGTGAGAGACAGATGGGTAAATAAACACATCTCTCTATCAAGAGCCTTGGAAGAATTAAATGGAGGGTCTTGGGGAGGGGGATGAGGGAGACCTAATCTGATAAGGGAGGAAGTTCCTGAGGTTAATACCTGTGGATCTCAGTTTAAAAGGAAAGGAGGAAGTTATTCAGATGATAGAGTGGGACAAAAAGATGACACGTGAAAGTGTGACAAAGCACCATCTCACTGATGCATGGCACACAGTCAAGAACTGATATGAAAGAGGAAAAGAGGAAGAAGTGAGACTGGAGGAGGCAGGGACCAGAACATCAGGGTCTAGGGACAAGCTAAATGCCTTCACTAAGTTTCCAAAATAGGGAAGTGACATGATCAATTTTGTGCCTTAACATTATTATCTCAGGAGCAATGTGCAAGGCAGGTTAGCAGGTATTCAGAAAAGAGGTTGATGTGGTCACTCAAACTATTGGCACAGTCCAAAAGTAATCAGAAGCCTGAATATGTTTCCATTCATGAGAATGATGAGAACAAGATGGATTAGAGATGGGCCAGGAGTTTATGACAGAATTTAGAAATATTAGGTGAGATGCAGAGCATTATCATTATTTATTATTTGAGAAAATGTTTACTGAGAATCCTTGATGTGCTGGATACACTTAAGGATAGAAGACAGAGCAAACCAGAGAAGGAGATGGGTCTCAGGGCGTTGGCATCCTGGTGGGAGGAGACTGAGAACAAACAACCACAGGCATAGAAAGAGAAATTCTTTTTTTTTTCCTTTTTTAGTGTTTATTTATTTATTTTTTATTTTTTTAGTTTTTTATAAAAAAAAAAGAAAGAGAAATTCTTGATAAGTGCCCTTTGATGACTCAGGTAGAATAAAAGCAAGTGATTGGCCTCTTTAGATTGTGTGGTTGGAGAATCCTTTTTATGTTTAGGATGAGATCTGAGTGACAAGCAGGAACAAACCTTGCCATTCAAGCAAATGAGAGCAGACAAATCTGAGATGAAGAGCTAGCTTGGCATATTCTAGAAATGGTGAGTTGATTGACATGTCGGGAACATGAGGGCAAGATAAAGGTGCTAACAGATGAAGTCAGAAAAATGGGTAGGAGTGAGATCACATAAGACTTGGTGAACTAAGGAAAGGAATTTGGATTTTTTTTTTTATTGAATCATTAGTTCAACCATGGGGTACAATGTGGGGGCTTCACATGCAATCTGAGATATTTTATCAACCTGATTGACATAACGTTCATGATATTTTCTCATTTACTATATGAAAACATTTTAATGACAGATCAACAGTTCACTGTGCAGTTGTCCTTCAATAGAGCTTTCAGGAAAACAAAAACTCTCGGTGAGACGAGGCATAGTTTACAGCCCGCTGGTCCCCTTTACTCAGGGTTGGCTGTGTCTTACAGTTTCACCACCTCATTTCCCACCTCTAAAGCAAGACACTCTAAATTTACCCAGCGCCTTCCACAGGGGTGCTGTGTGCTTAGTTCAAACTTCGAAAATAATTCGAAGGAGGTGACAATCGAAGGATCGACTGAGGCAAATGTGTAGACTAGGTGAGGCTGTCTCTGAGACTCAGCTGACTCGTGTGTAGACTGTAAAGAGGACAGAAATCAGACTGGGAAGCTCAGCCGTGGACGCCGGCACCGAGAAGGTTCAGTGAGTGTCCGCACCCCGCGTGGAGCCACACCCCTCTAACCAAGGTTTCCCCTTGGTTCTTAGCTTGCCAGCTCTTTTCCTGCTTCTGCTTCCCAGGAAACTTGTTCTTCCAGACCCTTCTTTCACAGCAAAGTGCCAACAACCAGAACGCTTTAACAGGCAGGGCATTTTCAGATGTCCGGAATGTTTGATGACTGCAGCTGGGTGGGGGAGTGCCCATGACCTTGCTGACCCATTCCTTTATCCTGCACGCGTCTGCCATGATGACGGGTAACAGCAGGGCTGATGTTTGGAATATGTAGCTACTGGGTCTTCCTCGTCAGAACGGAAGCTGACAGAACACAACCCATTTGGCCAGACAGCATGTACTGGCTGTGCGGTGACCTTGGTGGGTCATTTTTAACAGACTTTTTGCTCTCACTGTGTCACCCGGGCTGTTCCCTTTTGTGGTGGAAGCTGAGGAGGAGCAGGTGGAATCTGAGACTTGGGTCCATTGGAATCCTGCTCTGTCATGTCTGGGCTATGGAACTGTGGCCTCAATTTTCTCATCTCTGAAGGAGAATTGTAGGGCCTACTTCACGGGGTTTGTTTCTGGTGAGGCAAAAAAGAGATTTTTATATGGAAAGCTTGAATAATGAGCAAAATGTGATACAGGTACCAGTTGTCATGACGGAGGAGTTCCAGTCTCTGTGTGTGACGCAGAGGGGCAGTAAGGCCCCAAGGCTGCGGGTCAGAAAGGGTTCCAGGCTTACAGGAAATGGCAGTGCGTGTTTCAAAGCTTAGCGAGATGGGCGAAACATGTATTTCAGGTGCCCACGGTCCTTTCTCATCTATGAAATGACCGTTTGTCCTAAATCATTGTTAAAGCCCCTTCTAAGTCTTCAAATACAGGTGAACCTTCCTAAATGCAGAATACAAATGTCTTCATATAATAACTGAGAAAATGCCAGGAAGGCTATGTTAATCAGTTTAATGAAAATAGTTCAGATTGTGTATGAAACCAGAACATTATACCCCTTGATTGCACTATTGTACATAGCTATGATTTAATGATAAAGACAATAAGAAAAGAGTAGGGGTTTTTCTTAGGCAATTTCTGCGGGGGCTTGAGTGGTCTCTGCCAGTGTACCCAGGCTCAGTTTAACGGGGTGCAGCCACCGAGAATTCCTTACCGCTCCCAACCCGGGGCCACGCTGGACGTGTTCTGGGTTGAATCCTTGAGCGGCCCAGGGAGTGGAGGATACAGACAAAGGTTTCGTCTTTGTCAATCCATTTCCCGTGGCCCCACCCACACCGGTCACTCTGTGCGGCCTCTGCTGGGTGACTCAGTCTGACCTGTCACACAGTGCTTGGTATTTATATTCCTGGGCACAGTTAGCCACACAGTACTAGGAAGTAAGTTTCTACATTCCAAGTTTCCCTTGTAATCCAGGTCGGATGTCCTGGGAATGGGCGGGAAGGTAAAGAGGCTGAGACTGAGGCTGCTTTGCTTAGGGGCGGGTGACACCTGGGGTGACAACTGGGGTGACACATGGCTGCCTTCAGGAGTCTCTGGCACTCACCTGTATTTGGCGAAGGACCTGCTGAGCCCTTAGTTCAAATTTTTGGCCCCTTACTTAAGTTTGCACTGTACGTAGAGCATTTTGATTGTTAGTAGTCCTCTGTACTGAGTGGAATTTGTCTTTAAAAAATAGATCGTTAGCCCTGGGAGAGATGATTTAATCTGAACAGTCCTGCCCCTCCCTAGAGATGAGGCAGGTACCTGGAGGAATGCTCCTGACTTGCTCAGGGCACAGAACTGCCTCAGGGCAGAGACAGGTGTAAAGGGCCCAGCTTTCAGATTCCAGTCACTTTCCATGCTCACCCCTGTCCCTGTGGTCTGCCCTGGGTGCTACCAATGCTTTCAGCTGGCTTCATCCTTCCGCTTGTTCCAAGTAAGTGTGGCTACCCACGACACGGATCTCGAGTCACATACAGGGATCTAAAAGTGCTCAGGGTGCAGCAAGAACCCCACAGGGGAGGGGAAAGGGCAGGGGAATACAGGGAAGGGGCGAGGTTGCTGGGTCTGCCGCTGAACCAAGGCAGTGACGTGGCTTAGTCTTCAAGCCTTCCCTGGGCGTGGTGGGGTGGCCGGCGGCTGCCTCCTGTCCTGCAGGGGTCAGCTAGTCAGTTGCAAGTTCCTGACATCTGTAATGGAGAGGAACAAAGGGGAGGAGGCCAAAGAGGGAACAGACAAGGCCCACGGCAGGAAAGAACACAGGGCAGAAGCGGCTCATCTGGAAGGAGAGGGGCGCCCTCAGCACATCCAGGCACATACACACTCTCTCCCACACGGACCGCTCCGCCCACGTCCGCGTCACTCCCAGGGCTTCTGAGAAGTTGATCGAAACTGTTGTGTGCTCCACAGCCTTAGAGGGTCACAGCCCCGTGGAAGACCTTGGAGTCTAAAGGAGGGAACCCGGAGCAGGTGGTGCCGGCCTCAGAGAGCACCAGCCTCCTGTTCTGGGTGCAGTCTGGGCAGGTCTGGGCTCCTCTGCAGAGGACCTGGCCGCCCTCAGGCTTCTCTTTAACAAGCTATCCAAGGGAATTTTAGAACAACAGGTATTTGGGGAGACTGATGGGAAGGAAGGAGCGTGGGTTTGAGCTCAGCTCAGTCCTCTCCGAGCTTTGAGCTAGTGAGCGAGTGTTTCCCAAGCTCTGAACCTAGGGCAGGTGCAGTGCTGAGCTTGAGGGTACAACCTCTGGAGCCAGCGTGCCTGGCTTTCAAATCCCGGCTCTGTCGCTTATTCGCCCTGTGACATCAGGCAAGTTACTTAACATCTGTCACCTCTGCTTCCAACATGTGAAACAGGAATGAGGATTGCATTACTTTGTGCATTTTCATGAAGATCAAGGTCTGACTTTAGTTAATGTAGAAATGTACATAGTTCAGTGAAGGAGTAGACAAGCATTTGCTGTTATGTAGTATTTAACAAGGGATAAAGATATTATTTCTCCTCTTTTGTTGAGATTTACAAAAGATGTGGTAGATAAATTACCTGGTACAAAGTTGATGCTCAATAAACAGAACCTATTTCATCTTTAATGGGACCTGGCTACATGAGGATTTTTACAAATTTTGTCTACTTGGGAGTTCACTACCATATTGTAAGCCGAGTCCACAATCCCTGCAGAGACCACAGAGAGAGGGCAGCAAAGAAGGCCCTGGAGTTCCCTGGAGTTCTCCTCCAGCCCAGTCTGTGAGTCAGTGTCGCAGCTGAACCCCTCCCACGGAGGCCGGAGGCCGGCACGGCCGTGACATGAAGCACAGTGCAGACGAACGAGGCTGAGGCAACTGCTATCAGATTCTGGTACAAAATCAAATGGATTTTAAAAAATCTAGCTCATCCGAAAACTGCCAAAATGCATGGGAACAGCTCCGGAAATCCCATCTGTTTCATATTTACAGAACTCTTTGTTCCTTCAGTCCGGGCACAACTGACTCACTTTTCGCTGTGTTCCTATGGCAGAGTGTCTTGTCATTTCCAAAGAAACCAGACAGCAGGTTTTGTGTGCATGAGAAATATTCATGCCTGCCTTTGTAATTGATAAGGCTGTCTAAGAATTTGATTACTTGTGAGTCACACGGAAAAGAGATTATATAATTTAGCAAATTTACAAATGTATTGTTTCAGTGCAAAGCAATGATGCCGGTACTGTAAGCTGTCCGCCTGTCTTTGCTCCCATCTCCCCCAAGAGGCTGGGGTGCAGCCCAGGTTCTACGGAAGACAGGAGGGCTCTCCAGCCAGACTGCCCGGCTCCATCCTTCCTCTACCACGTGTGTGATGACCTTGGGCAAATTGCTTATCTTCTCTGCACCCCAGTTTTCTCATCTGCACAATCACTTGTGTAAAAGTGTCCATGAGTATCATCCAGGGTAATTAACAGGACTTGCTATAACAGCCTCCCAAAAGTTGGAACCATGCATGTTTATTTCCTGCTCACACCACAGTCTGATGGTGACAGCAGGTTCTTCCAGGAGGCTCCCTTCCAAGTAGTGACTGACCTAGACCCTTTTCATCATGGGACTTTGTCACCCCTTATGGTTGTGCTCTCCTATGTGGACGTTGGAAATATTTGGCTTTTAAAATTTAAGTAAAGGCCAAGTACAGTGGCTCATGCCTGTAATCTTAGTACTGTGGGAGGCAGAGGCAGGTGGATTGCCTAAGCTCAGGATTTTGAGACCAGCCCGAGCAAGGGTGACAACCCCCTCCCACTGCCACATCTATAAAAATAGCTGAGTGTTGTGGTGGAAGCCTGTCGTCTTGGTTACTTGAGAGTCTGAGGCTAGAGGATCACTTGGGCTCAAGAGTTTAAGGTTGTTGTGAGCTGTGATGCCACAGCACTCCAACAAGTGTGACAAATGAAGACTCTCTCAAAAAAGAGAGTCTAACCCCCCAAATTAGGTTAAGTAAAATATTAGCGTTCACTTATACTAGCCACACCTCAAATGCTTATGAACCACATGGCATACTAATTCCTATAATTATACAGCACAAAAATAAAAGGTGTCCATCTGTTAAAGAGAACATCGTTTCATGATACTGGTTAAAGTTTGAAAAGGAAGACATTATTCAGGACCATTGTGAGAGGTATGAAGACCCTTGCCGTGGCAGAGGGGGACTGGGTTTAGCTCTGAGGACAGCGTGGGCAAGTGGGAATGAGAGCCAAGGAGCAGGGTGTGGGTTGGTGGGAAGAAGACTACTAAAAGATAACAACCCGTGGAAGGGAGATTCTGGCTGAACCTCCCTGAGAGGACTTTTGCTGCAGAGGTGCCAGGGTGATCAGACACCCCCTGAGGAATGGTGGAAAATAAGAAATGTGATCAGACATTGAGCTGGGGTGGTGGTGGTGTTTCTTGCTAAGCTGGCTTAGCAGGGCCTTTGCTATCACGTCACCACAGAAAGTTCCATCAGCCCACCCTGCCTGGGGACATCCCTGGAGTTCTCCACCACCCTGCTTCCATTTAGCTGGCATGGAGCCGAACTCTCCCAGGAGCTCCAAGAAAACAATAGGCAGGGATTATAGGACTTTTCTTCTTCTATGCCATAGGAGGCTTAAGGCCTAGTTATCAATAGACCAAAGGATTGTATTTTCTGATTATAGAAGATTCTGTATCTGAATTCTTTAGGCTTGCTTTTTGGTATTCCAGCAAATTATGCAATATGTATGCTCTCTCTAGTTTTCAAGCCTATTTGTCTTGCTAAGAAATCTCATTCTGGATATCAGAAGCTGAATATTATTTTGTTTTATCTGTGTGGTTTCCTTTTGTAACAAACTTTCCACCACTGCCACAGAGGAAAGCCTGGAGACAAAGCATGTTAATATTTTTCATACTGTTCCTGCTGGTACACATCTTGCCTCATTTGCTAATTTTTGTTTTATTTATAAGGGTCAATTGTACACTAAATGTGGTATAGTGTACCTAGGATAAAACCGTGACCATGCCATGCAAATAAATAAAATTGTGTTATTTAGCCAATTAGGAACAAAGAGGTCAAAGTTTTGACACAATGTATCTCGTTATGTGACTACTGTTTTGTTTGGATTCTGGTTTTTATTTCAGACTAGTATGGAGGTATATACAATTAGGTTACATAGAGTCCAAGTTGTAGTGGTGCCCTTTCCCCAGGAAATGCATGATATACTCATGGGATGTACCCACTGGGTGGGAATTCACCCAAACCCTTTCCTCTCTCCTCCTACTTGAATCCTTCTTTCCTTCCTTCCTTCCTTCCTTCCTTCCTTCCTTCCTTCCTTCCTTCCTTCCTTCCTTCCTTCCTTCCTTCCTTCCTTCCTTCCTTCCTCTCTCTCTCTTTCTTTCTTTTCTCCCCATCCCCTCTCTTTTTCTGTTCTT
>CAUYON010166953.1:0-15830 GCA_963573935.1 Arctocebus calabarensis
GGGCTAGAATGGAAGTACAGTCGTGTTAGGAGAAGCCGTCATACATCGATAAATAGTAGAGGGGCTAGAATGGAAGTACAGTCGTATTAGGAGAAGCCGTCATACATCGATAAATAGTAGAGGGGCTAGAATGGAAGTACAGTCGTATTAGGAGAAGCCGTCATACATCGATAAATAGTAGAGGGGCTAGAATGGAAGTACAGTCGTATGCCTTGTAACATGTTGGTCAATGACAAACCACGTAAAGTGGCCCCGTAAGATTATAATGGAGCTGAAAAATTCTCGTAGAGAAGTGGTAGTACAACCCATTACTCGTGTGTTTGTGGTGATGCTAGTGAAAATAACCAACTGTGCTAAAAGTCATAGAAAAGCAGAGCACACACAATTGCATGCAGCACATCATACTTTTATATTCACAGTACTTCGAGTTGCTGGGTTTTATGTACATGATTCAGTAGAGCCCCCTAGGTGACCATCTGCCTACACTGACCGCCCCTTAAGCTGACCTAATTTTCGTGGACTGGACGTGCACCACATGTTGGCATCAGTGCAGTCAGCCTCGTTCCTTATGCTGACCATCTCCGTGGGTTGACCAGTTTGTTACAGTCCCTTGAGTGGTCAACTTACAGAGGTTCTACTGTACTTGATCATGATCATAAACTACTGTGTTACTGGTTTAGGTTTACTGTCCTATGCTCATTATTATTTAAGAGTATACATCTACTTATTAAAAATAGTTAACTATAAAGCAGCCTCAGCCGCTCCTCCTGGAAGTATTCCAGATGAAGGGATTTGTATCACAGGAGATGCCATGTTACTGCCTTCAAGACCTCCCAGTGAGATAAGCTGTGGAGGTGGAAGATGCTGATTGATATTGATGATCCTCACCTGACCCGTGTAGTCCTAGGCAAATGTGTATGTTTGTGTTTTTGTTTTAACAAAACAGCTGAGAAAGTAAAAAAAAAAAAAAATTAAAAATGGAAAAAATCTTATAGAATAAGGATATAAACAAAAATATTTTAGTACAGCTGTATAGTATGTCTGTTTTTAAGCTGAGTGTTACTACAAAAGAGTTAAAAATCATTAAAAATTTAAAAGTTTGTAGAGTAAAAAAGTTACAATAAGCTAAGGTTAATTTATCATTGAAGAAAAATATTTTTTATAAATGTAGGTAGCCTTAAATATATAGTATCCATACAGTCTGCAGTAGTGCACAGTAATGTCCTCGGCCTACACAGTCACTCCTCACTCACTGACTCACCCAGGACAACCTCCTGTCCTACAGCTCCATTCATGGTTAGGGCCTTACTCAGATGTACTGTTTTCTATTTAATAAATTTTTTGTACCATATTTTTACTGTATTGTTTCTATATTTGAATATGTTTAAATACACAAAACTGATTGTGTTACAAGTGCCTGTAGTATTCAGTACAGTAACATGTTGTACAGGCTTGTAGCCTAGAGCAATACGCCTACAGCCGAGGTGTGTAGTAGGCCTAAGGTATCCAACAGCATTCGTCAGCAGGGAAAATACAAATTAAAACTAGGAGAGCTCCCACTGCGTATCTTAGTACTGCGTATTGTATGATTCTCCTTATGCAAAATTTCTAGAAAAGGCAAAACAATGAGACTAGAAAGCAGAGGGGGATTGCCCAGGGTGAGAGTGTGAGTGGGTTTAGGTAGCAGCAAGGCATAAAGGAACTTTTTAGAGTGATGGAAGTCTTCTAAAACTAGACTGTCATGATTATTGCAAATGCTAGAAATCATCGTGCTATATATACACTTAAAATAGGTGAGTTTTATTGTGTTTAAATTATATCTCAATAATGCTGTCAAAAAAAAAAAAAGACCCAAAAAATGAACAGGTATTTTATGGATATAGAGATAATAAATCATCACATGAGAAAAATCCACAGTTTTTGTTAAAAAATTAACAAATAAGTTTAAAATCTTTACTGCTAAGAGAAAAATAGCAAAAATACAAAAATGATAAAATATGTTGACAAAGTTGTGAAAAATAGAGGTATATACCCTGACACTTTGCTTGTGATGCTGAAGATTTTTTCCATTCATTTTGAAGCATTATAGCTATTGATGACAAATACTGTGAAGCGTTTTTATGGCCCTAATACCTAGTGCATTTTTCCATCGCCTTGGCCTTCAAATACTAATGATATCTTGCTGGGAGATTTTATTTCTCATCCTGCAAACATCATGCCCTAAAAACAAGCATGTCAAGTGTAAGAGTGACTTAAAAGAACTTTTGCGAAGATTTTGTGATTACAAAGAGTATATTCAGTTGTGTCTTTGTTTCAACAACCCAGTGATCCATATTTTACAAAGAACAGAAGTTGTTTTCATCCAGAACCCTCCGTAGATGAAATGAAGTTCATAATGAATCATCCAAAACAAGTGAACAATTTTGCTATAATTCACATAAATATTAATATATGTGATGTATTTACTGCTGTACTGAAGAAACAAGCAAAAATATTCAGTGCATCTAAATGATCAGAGATACTAAAATAAAAACCATCCTGACCTAAATAAACTTTAGGTAATTCTTTTGGTAATAGGATGTAGATCAACAGGGGAAAAATAAGGTGTATAAAAATGGTCAGAGCTTGGCTCAGCCCTTGTGGCTCAAGTGGCTAAGGTACCAGCCACATATACCTGAGCTGGCAGGTTCGAATCCAGCCTGGGTCTGCCAAACAACAATGACGGCTGCAACAAAAAATGGTCAGAGCAGTTATCAATTATATTTAAAAATTGCAAGTAGCCCAGGTGCCTAAGGATAAAATAGTTAAGTAAAAGGAGAATACCATGGAAATGTTTATAAAAAGAAAATGGAAGCATTGAGACATAAAATATGTATACAGGAATAAACTGGTTATATCAAATGGACATTTTAAATATTATAAAAAACCATGTGAAGGAAGGCTAAGCCTTTATGGAATGAACATCAAACCAGATATTAATATAATAAATAAGCTAAAAAGAAGAGGTGTCAGTTCTTTGTTTAAACAAATTTGAAAATCACTTTTTTTTTCTTTATTACAGAAGTTCTTGATTTTTTAATATGCTAATGTGCACTGTAAATCTACATTAGGGGACAGACATGGCAGAGACACCAGTGCTTACATAGCCCTTTTCAACAAAATGAACCCATGGAGCACATTTTTTTTTTTTTTTTTTGAGACAGAGTTTCACTTTGTCCCCTTGGGTAGAGTGCCATGGCATCATAGCTGGAACTACAGGTGCGCACCAGAACGCCAGGCTGTTTTTAGAGATAGGCCTAAATGGTCTCAAACTTGTCAGGCTGGTCTCAAACTCCTAAGTTCAAGCAATCCACCCGCCTTGGCCTCCCAGAATGCTAGGATTACAGGTGTGAGCCACTGCACCCAGCCTCATGGAACACTTTTTAAGAAATGTTAATTTATATTGAATGTCTAGTAACTTTTTTTAGGAAAAAAATCACTCAAATTGTTAAAAATAAAACATTCTTTAAATGATATTTTTAAGAATATGTATATATATGTGTGTGTATATATATACTTTTTTTTTTTTAGATAGTCTCACTATGTCACCCTCGGTAGAGTGCCACAGCGTAACAGCTCACAGCAACCTCAAACTCTTGGGCTTAAGCCATTCTCTTGCCTCAGCCTCCCAAGTAGCTGGGACTATAGGTGCCCGCCACAACTATTTTTGTTGTTGTTGTTATTGTAGTTGTCATTTTTGTTTGGCAGACCCAGGCCAAGTTCGAACCCACCAGCTCTGGTGTATGTGGCCAGCGGCCTAGCCTCTCAGCTACAGGCACCGAACCAAAAATATATTTTTTAAAATGGTTCTAACCTTTAGAAAAATAATTTGAGACTACTAACAAGACATCCTTACCCTTTGTGAATATCCAAATGGACAGAGAATTCTTATTTGGTTGGCATCAATATAAGAGTTGTTCTACTCACTGCTTTCCTGTGTGTTAAATTATTAAGCCCAACATGACAATGTTAAGCCCATCATGACAACATGACGTATGTGTGTGTTCTGGTTTTCTCTTTTTAAAGAATTCCCTTTGTTTTTGCCTTTCTAGGCAGTAGATTATGAAGAAATGAAGAATCTTGACTTCAGTATTATTGTCACGAATAAAGCAGCTTTTCACAAATCAATTAAGAATAAGTACAAGCCTACATCCATTCCCATCAAAGTGAAAGTGAAGGACGTGAAGGAAGGCATTCGTTTTAAAAGCAGCACAATCTCCGTGCACGCCAGTGAGAGCACCGACAGATCAAGCCGAGGCCAAGTCATTGGAAAATTTGAACCTTTTGATGAAGACACCAGACAACCAGTGCGCGTAAAGTAAGAGATAGTTATGAAGACATTTCCTCATTTTAAATTATTTTAAAAATCATAATTAAATTTGAACACTTCCTTCTTTCACACGGTGGCATGCTAGTTCCCCAAAGGTCTATAGATTAAATTTGCTGAAGCTGTGCCTGTTAACTGAGAGACCAGGAGGAATTTTCTCCAGAAAGGCTTTTCCTCAGCCGCCTGTGAATGAGGATGAGACTGAGTTACTTATGGAAACAGCTCTGGCTAGAAAAACCTAAAACACAACTCAGGAAAGCTCAGAAAGTAACTTGATAAAAATCTGTCTCAGTTCTTTATCGGAGGATAAGAATGTAGCAGATAACACTTATAACAAGTTTTACTTTACTCAAGGTTAATTCAGAGTAATACAGTAGAATCTCCATAGTTGACCTCTTCCCTACATTGACCATGACCTTAAGTTGAAATAATCGTCATAGACCGGACATATACTACAGGTGTGAATCAATACAGCGGGCCTAATTCCTTACATTGACCACCTCCATATGTTGGCCAGTTTGTCAACAGTCCCGTGGGTGGTCAACTTATAGAGGTTCTACTATAGTTGCGTAATACAGTTTAATATGGGGAAACGGTTTTTTTACATATTAATCTTCATTTAAACCATGCTGTTTGTTTCAGAGATCAGTGAACCTTTATGATGTTTATTTTGATCACAGGGACCTTCACGCAGAATGTACTGAGAGCCAACCAGAGGCTGCCACACTGCTAGAAAGGACTGGGCTGTGGCTACCTCTATAATGACACCTTAGATTTACATGACATTTTTTGAAGTAAATTTACATCTTAGATCTCAGAGCCAAGCCTGCTGTCTATGGAGCTGTTGTTTAGGGAACTCTAGTTACAGTTATCCCCAGCTGAACTTACAGAATATCCCCACCCGCTGTCCCAGACATACAGCTGTGGTGACGTCTTGGTCAGTTGGCAGAGCTGCTCAGATGCCTGAGTGTCCTGATACCTGTGTTCCTGTCTTAGTCAGTTTGGGCTGCTATAAAAAATACCTTGGACTAGGTAATTGGTAAGCAGATTTATTGCTCACAACTCTGAGACTGGGAAGCCCAAGAGGCAGGTATCAGCCAGCAGATGGAGTAACTGCTGCTGGGCTTTCTGCTTCCAAGATGGCACCTGCTTGCTCACATGTCCAAAGGGGTGCTCAGTGGGGCCTCTTTCATAAAGAACACTAATCTCATTTATGAAGGTGGTCCCCCTCATGACTTAATGGCAAAGGCCCTACCCCTTTATCTATCATATTGAGTATCGGGTTCAAATTTAAGAATACCAGGGGGTTACCAACATTCAAACCATAGCTGTCCCGGTGTGCCAACACATCATAAAGCTTTGTGTTTTAGAAGTATGACTGATCGTAGCAAGAAGGGGGATGTGAAAGAAGCTCTTCAGCTACCTCCTTTCTTCTGGTGAATCTCCATTTAATGGAATTCACTAAATTTCCTGTTTCCAAGATAATATTAACAGCTTCCACTGTGTTTTCTGCAGTGCCCTGGTGACCATTTGTGACCCACCCCCAGGAGCAGCTCTCCTCTTAAGTTTTGTGGTCTAGTTGTCATTGCCACAGCTCTGTACCTAACAAGGAAGTTTCTAACAAATCTCCAAAATTGAGGATGAATTTTCTGTATGATAATTTCTCATTTATCTACCAATAATATGTGGCTGTATGCTGAAACTTCTGTTTCCCACAAAATTATTTAATTTGGGTTGCTGTTTTTATTAGAGACTATGAATATCAAAAGATTATGTGTTCTGCCTGGAAGAATAATGAACCATGCCTCTTTATTTCTCAAAAAATGCCATATTTTCTTCTTCAGTGCACAACCACAGAGCTTTAGAATGGGGAAGATTTTAAAGCTCAGCTCAGACCTCTTATTTTACAGATTAGGAGTGGAAATCACAACTAAGTTATTTTCCAGATGTTTGCTTAACTGGTTATTGGCTATCATTATGAGATGGTTGATAAGGACAGTAATAGAATCATTCCTTTTGCTTTGTCATTATTTACTGTGTTTCTGATTACTCACGTATAGCAGCTATGTATGGATATTTGATCTAACACATGGCAGGTGCCTGTAGTCCTAGCTACTGGGGAAGCTGAGGCAAGAGGATCGCTTGAGCCCAAGAGTGTAAAATCCGAATGTATTATTATTTACTAGTAGAAATATTAAGAGGCAGAAATACTAAGAGGTTCAGGTATATACAGTAGGACCTCTGTAAGTTGACCACCCAAAGGACTCCCAACAGACTGGTCAGCATACGGAGGTGGTCACAGATGGACCTAGGTCTGCTGTGTTCACACATATACGTGGTGCATGTCAGGTCTGTGAAAATTAGGTCAACTTGAGGTAGTCAGTGGAGGGAGTAGTCATCTATGGAAGTTCTGTAACTAGAATTTTTTTAAATAGTACTATAAATAAATATTGCTGTAAATTACCATTCATTCCTGAACAGCCACCTCATAAAAAACTAAATTATTTATTGATTTGATTGATCCAAGGTATTCATATATTTGGTTTTATTTCTATTTTTATATGTTAATCTCAGTGGTATTAACTACATATAATTCTGAAAACATAGAATGAATATTCTCTTTGACTTCCCAGAATTGGTTCTTTCCACATTAATTCTCCTTGCTTTGAGGGAAGAAACTCCAAAATCATTTTATCAGCACTGTTTTCACTTTTAACCAATTCTACCTAAAAGAAAGTTTTTGCTCCTAATAGTAATATCCTAGAATTTTTTGATTTTTAAAGTTGATATCTATAAATATTCTAATTTATAAGTATTTGTTTCTAACAAACAATGGACTTTAAGACTGTGTATCTCCACCAGTCCTTGTTGTGTAACTAATTTATTCCCCCAAATTTGACTCTGAATGTGAGGAAGACGAGATCAAAGCTGTAAGCGAGACTTAGCAGGCTAAGAGTTGTCAACCTGGATTATATGTCGTATATTACAGGAATAAGGAAGGTGCTGAGTAAGTGTGATATGCAATAAAAGAAAAACCTTTCAGGATGAATTCTTGAAAATTCATTCAACCTTTCAGGATGAATTCTTGAAAACCTTTCAGGATAATTTCTTGAAAATTAAAAACATTCAGAACACAGCCCTATAACAAGAATGTATGTAATGGGGAGAAAATTAATTTCAAAGAGTTGTAGATGTTAGGGATTCCCAATTATCCAAAAATCAAAATTAATTTTAAGTTTGTTTTATAACAGATATGCAAAATTGGAAGATATAGACAACTGGGTCTATGTGGATTCAGTCACGTCTGAAATTAAACTTGCAAAAATTCCTGATTTTGAATCTAAATATGTCAAAAATGGTACATACAGTGTAAAGATTTTGGCTATATCAGAAGGTAAGTTATTCAATAGATATTTTTCTTGGTTATATGTATTTAGATTATTTTTCCAATCAGAAAACTTTGTTTTGATCATATATAAAAACATAACCTCTCTAGTGGATAAACCCTCACATTTCATGAATTAAAAGGTATTATTTGGTCTTAATAAGAAACATTTTTAGGATAGAAAGTGTCCTAAGTGTTTAGTACCTTTTTCATTCTACATTAGCAAGAGAGTCAAAACGATATTTGTTTCAGCAATAGGATTAGAGTACACATGCATTTTCTTTCTTGTTTTTAAGATTATCCAAGAAGAACCATCACTGGTACTGTCAGAATCACTGTTGAGGACATCAATGACAACTGTCCCACACTGGTGGACCCAGTGCAGAACGTCTGTAGTGACGTTCAGTATGTGAACGTTACTGCAGAGGACCTGGACGGGTTCCCAAACAGTGACCCCTTCCGCTTCTCTATCATTGACAAACCACCTGGAATGGCAGAAAAATGGAAAATAGTCCGCCAAGAAAGTAAGCGAAACCACCGGGCTACATTAAAATCTAAATACTAAGCAGGATATCTAAACTATGGAGGTTGTATTTCTTCTTGCTGCAGGCTCCTGAGCAGCTGGGACTATATGCCCCTGCCACAACACCAGGGGTCTCGCTCTTGGCTCAGGCTGGTCGAGAACTCCTGAGCTCAAGCACTATACCCCCCTCTGCCTCCCTAAGTGTTGGGATTGCAGGCATGAGCCACTTATGCCTGGCCAGTCACTCAGATTTTTATTTCCTCTGTCTCCTATAGGTACCAGTGTGCTGATACAGCAAAGCCAGCAAAAGCTTGGGAGAAGTGAAATTCAGTTCTTGATTTCAGATAATCAGGGCTTCAGTTGCCCTGAAAAGCAGATGCTCACGCTCACGGTGTGTGAGTGTCTGGACGGCAGCGGCTGCGTGGAAGCTTTGCACAACTCCTACGTGGGCCTGGGACCCGCAGCAATTGCACTCATGATTTTGGCCCTTCTGCTCTTGCTACGTAAGTCTTTTCAAAGTCACTCTTTAGCTCTTTTAGTAATTTGAGTGTGCTACTAGTGATTTATTACTGTAATAGCCATTGGTTTCTTCAGAATTATTCTTTAATCACACTAGAACGCTTTTGAGGGTGAATAGGGCCACAATAATAAATGATTGCTCTAATAAGTATGGATCATTTTCTGATTTAAATGACTGAGGTCAGCCATGCCTTCAGCTAACCTTTGCATAACCTTTATTGGTGTCCCCATTTTGATGGGCTCTGTAGGGCGGCATATTCTCTTCACTGCTGTATTTCTGGTACCCAAAACAGAGCTTTGCACGTGGCAGGCTCTCGGAAAAGATTTGTCACACAAATTTGAATTGTGAATACAAGTTTATTTTACAAACTGAGCTTATTCTGATCAATCTTTTCTTGCTTTGCACATTCAAATTGTCAGAGCTGCTGCCCTGGTACCCGGGCATCATCAGACCCTCTGAGCACATTTCCATCCCCTGGCATGACAAGATATTCTCAACCAGTCTTGCCCGATCTCCAAAGACTCAGGTTTCCTTTCATGAGAGAACATGGGACTGTAACCTGTGATCACGTGGAATACCACTCCACTTGACCTCTGAACTTGGGCAGAAGAGCCTCAGAGGGCCGTTCGTAGATATTCAGTTGAATATGCTGCACTTAACAATTTACTGTGTGCTCTTCCTTGGTCTCCAATGTGAATAGAGGTACAGACATGATGGCCAGTGACTCGTCCTAGCCTTTCAAGTTCGTAGGTAACACTGACGCTGGGACTGTACCTTTTACCAGGGATTCCTTCCACTGCCTCCCCATCTCAGCTTCCCTGGAGTCTAATGTGGCACGTGGCACATAACAGATACTTCATTGATATTTGTTGAATCTGTTGAAATTTTTGAATTGCCATTGGCTGATTTCAATCATTGTATTGACACAGTAGCTCTAGTTACCATGCTGTCAACTATTTTACACAAAAAAGTATCTAGATGATGGTCACTTCATCATTAGAAGCTGCCAAAAGGGAGTGACAGGCAGGGGGACAGAAGTGAGTTACTCTTCCCTGCACTGGTCAGGGGCTGGCACTGGTCTTTATTCTCTCCTAGAGGTAGAATAAAGTTTAAGGAGGGATCTCTGAAATCGTCTTTAATTCTAGATGGAATGCTACATATATTCTAAGAGTTATTAATGTAGAATCATCTTAGAGAATAGTTTAGTCAAAGGTTAACTAGGACCTCAGAGAGTCATGCCTTGTACAAAATTTTGCTTTGGGGTAAAGTCTGAGAGCAGCTTTAGTATTCTAGAAATTTGAATATATTAGGATTCATAGGAGCTTTTGATCTTTTTAATATTACATATATTTTGTGGACATAAATTTTTTTAAAACACAGACAGTAGTTTTTTTGAAAAAGTAATTGGTATTTTGGATACTATCTAATCCAGTCTTGGTTTGGGGTTTTTTTTTGGTATTTTACTTTAGATAGCCTCTGTGTGATAAGAGGGCCTTCAAGTCTGCATGACGCCCTCATCCTGCCTGCAGGCTTTAGTGTAACTCACCCAAAACAAACTTGGTAAGGTTGTATCAGGATGAAGAAAGGAGAAATAGAAAAACAGGATTGTCGGCTGGGTGCAGTGGCTCATGGCTATAATCTTAGCATGTGGGGAGGTTGAGGCAGGAGGATTGCTTTGAGGTCAGGTGTTCAAGACCAGCCTGAGCAACATAGTGAGACCCTTGTCTCAACAAAAAATAAACAAAGTTATGTGGATGTGGTGGTGTGTGTGCCTCTAGTCCCAGACACTCAAGAGGTGAGGCAGGAGGATTGTTTAAGCCCAGGACTTTGAGGTTGCTGTGAGCTATGATGATGCCATTATACTCTAGCCTAGACAACAAAGCGAGACGACCATGTTTCAAAAAAAGAAAAATAGGGCTGTAAATAAGTAAAGACAACCCCAGGGAACTCTATGCAAATTCCAAACTTAGGCGATATAGATTGAGAAGTACGTCGGGATTAACCTTCTCTGAATGCAATTTTGCGTCTGTACAGTTGTGCCACTTTTGTTGCTGATGTGCCATTGTGGAGAGGGTGCCAAAGGCTTCACCGCCATCCCGGGCACAGTGGAGATGCTGCATCCTTGGAACAACGAAGGGGCGCCACCTGAAGACAAGGTCTGGTCACTATATGTCAACGTAACTTGTGTTTCTGTTGGGTTGTTAGGTGCCTTGGAAGTGTTTCTCATATTCCTGCTCCTGAGTGAGTGAAGTGGTCGTTCTGAATTTCACTCACATGGCCTGGATAAACAAAGGGTTCAAGTGACAACATGTTTTATGTTGGTTGAGATGGTTTTACCATCCTGTGACGTGTCCTGTGTAGAGCAAGGGTCAGAGAGAAGACGAGCATGTAGGGATTTAGGGTAGAAGTATGTGTCCCGGTATGAAGGGGGAGAGACTTGCATAGCCAGGATCTGCTCTGTTTCCCTTCCCTCTGTACGTAGGCTTGAGGAGGTAAGCCCACAGCCCCGATGACACTTGTAAAAAGTTGCAAAATCCTTTTCCTCAACTACTTAGGAGCCATTTCCCTTTGCCTGTCTAGTGCGTCTTTACCCTGGAACTGTCGCCACCCTCTGCCATGAGCACCTTTTCTTACAGGATCTGATTGAGGGTCAAGTGTCATTTGCACAACAGCAGTGTAAATGTGAACATGGGCAGCCCAGGATCACAAGCCGATTCCGCCTGCCTTCCTGTTACTCCTCCACAGATGAGCTCCATTCCCACACCACCGTCACCTTCCAGACATCCCTGTTGTCCCCCACTCCAGCCAGCAGACGGAGGACAGTACAGCACAGCTCTTTGACACACTTCCCAGAAGTTGCACACACCAATGCTACTTGATTCACATTGACCCCACCGTAGTCGGGTGGCTATGCCTAGTAGCGTCAGAGGTTGAGAAATATACTCTTTATTTTGGGAAGCCAGGTATCTAGCTAAGAATAAAATTACGAGTTCTCTAACCATAGTAGAAGAAAGGCTCGAAAACTCTACAGCAATGTTTTTCAACCTTTTTTATCTCCTGGCACACTTGAACCTATAGTTAAATCTTCTGTGGCACACTTAAATTATGTTGATCAAAAAAAAGAAGAGGTTAAAAAAAGAATATACTTATTGTGCTTACAACTTTTTTCAAAAATAATTTAATTAATGACCTTTAAAAGTTTTTGTGGTACACCTAAGATCCTCCCACGGCAGCCTGGCACACCAGTTGAATATCACTGCTCTGGAGGAAGGTTTAAATGTCACTGGTGCCAGTAGCATAAATGAGGTGAGGCTATCTGTGAATGTTTGGGCTTTGTTTCCTGTTTGGGTCTTAATCATCTACGATACAAGAAGGTAGAAGAAGGCACAAATACATGGGTCAATAAAAGGTTTTTAGATATACAAAAATGAAGAAATGTAAAACCCATGCAGACAGAAATAAATGAAGCCCTCCCAGCAACATCAGGAAGCCCAGCAAGGTGACGTTTGCATAAGTGAATCAGAAAGAACACTATTGACTGTGTTTCTTGGAAATGAAATAATGGATCATAACACAGTCTGTCTCACAACTTTTGTCGTGACCTACATAGAAGTTATTTAACGTGCCAGGAGTAGTGGCTCACACCTGTAATCCCAGTGACCAGGGAGGCTGAGGCAGGAGTTCAAGACCAGTGTGGGCAACGTAGCAAGACCCTGTCTCTTCAAAAAGTAGTAAACAAAAAAAAAACCTGGCCAGGTGTGGTGGCACGTATCTGTAGGCCCAGCTCCTCGAGAGGCAAAGGCAGGAAGACTGCCTAGGAGTGTGAGATTACGGGGAGAGCCGCACCACTGCACTCTAGCTTCAGCAACGGAGCGAAGTTACTCAGCTTACTGTATTTTTTCTACGTGGCCTCTGTGGACCTGGCTTATCCCTATCTATGCCCTCTTAGCTCAGCTTCTGCTGCCGACTGTACTGACCCTCCATCCTGACTCAGCTCTCAACTGCTTTTGCTCTGACAGGTGGTGCTGCCGCTTCTGGGAGTGGATCAAGTGGACAGTGTCGCAGTGAGAAACGGAGTTGGAGGTATAATCAAGGAAGCCACTGTGAAAGGAAGCAGCTCTGCGTCCTTTACCAAAGGGCATCAGGAGATGTCTGAGGCAGAGGGGAGATGGGAAGAGCACAGAAGCCTTCTTTCTGGGGGAGCCACCCAGGTGGCAGGGGCAGCTGGAGCTGTCCTGGGTGCTGAAACCATGAGGACCACGAGAGTCTCAGGGGCTGCCAGAGACATGACCGGAGCTCAAGCAGCTGCCGTGGCCCTGAATGAGGAGTTCTTAAGAAGTTATTTCACTGAAGTAAGGAGTGCTTTGGGGAAATGGGGGGGGGAACATTTACATATTAATGTAGTATCCTTAGGGTAATCATTGCCTTGATCTAAATAGGACTTCGGGTTTTTGTTTGTTTTGGGGGGTTTTAAGGGAATGCTTATAGGCAGTAAGGAAAGAGAAATGTGACCCGTTGCATCAGTCTGTGTAGCTAAATTATCCTGTAATAACAAAGGACCTCACAATCTTAGTTCTTACAAAAGCTTACTCCACGCTTACATGTGTGTTTTTGTCAGTTAGCTCAGCCCTGCCCTGAGCTCCATGCTGCCAAGATGCCCAAGGAGAGAACAGATTGTACCTGGTTTGCTGTTGTCCTTGTGGTCCAGGGAAAAGAACAGGCAAAACCAGGCAGTGGCTCTCAAAGCCTTCACTTACGTACACTCATGCATTGAACAGAGCAAGTTGCGTGCCCAGGACAGATGTCAGGGCGTCAGAAAGTCCCATCCCTCTGCAGAAGCAGGCCTGGTAGGGATAATAAGACCAGTAGGGAAGGGCAGAGGATACATGACCTGAAAAACACAATCCAACAAATCCACAAAGTCCCTTTGAATTTCACCTTCTGTGGGAAACTACTTGGCTTTGCTACAAGAGGGTTCACAAAAAAAAAAAAAAAAAAATGGTGAGGAAAGTTGCAGAAAAGACGATGAGATGCAGCAAGGAAGCTCATGCCTGGAATTAGGACTTAGAAGCAGGACTGCAGATGAAAGTGTGTTACGTAGAAACACCATGCATTTTAGAAAGAGGATTATTACCAAAAATAATCAGGGATATTTCATAATGGAGAATAGGTCAATTTATCAGGAGGCCTGACACTCCCAAACATGTTAGTACCTGACAACAGAAACTTGAAGCAAAAACGGATAGGACGAAAAGAGAAATAGGCAAATCTGTGATTGTGTGGGAGGGTGCTTCCTCTTCTGTTGGTACCTGAAGAACGGCAGACAGAATCAGTAAGGATACGGGAAACGTAACGACACCATCAACCAACTGGCTCTGATTGCATTGATAGGACACTGCAACAAAAGCAGAATCCACATTCGTTTCAATTTAGACTCTATCCTAGGACATAAAATAAGTGTAAATAAATGTAAAAGCATTGCAGTCATGCAGTAAACTTTGATGACAAAAAATTAAACCAAAGAGCAACATCAAAAACAGAATAGACCCAAATATTTATAATTCATACATTTCTAAATAACCTATGGATAAAAAAACAACAAATCAATTCGAAAACATTTTGAGCCAACTGAAAATTAAGTTAGACTTTATCAAAATTTTGGTAGCATTGCTAAAGCTGAAATAGTGCTTTGAGGCAAATTTATGACAAAATTGGTTATATTAGAAGGTGGGTCACAAATCAGTGACCTAAGCTTGCCCCCAGATGTTACAAAAAGAAGAGCAAATTAAAATCAAAGCAAGCAGAAATAAGGTAATAATGAATTTTAGAGAAATCAATGAAGTATTAATTGATTAATAAGGAAATTACTAAGAATTAATTAAAAAGGAAAAAGAGCAATTTTCCTTTGTTTAAAGAGATCAATACAATGGGTTGAGCACAGTGGCTCACGCCTGTAATGCTACCACTCTGGGAGGCCAAGATGGGAGGATCCCTTGAGCTCAGGAGTTTGAGACCAGCTTGAGCAAGAGCGAGATTCTGTCTATGCTAAAAATAGAAAAATTAGCTGGGCATGGTGGCAGGTGCCTGTGGTTCCAGTTGCTTGGGATACTGAGGCAAGAGGATTTCTTGAACCTAGGAGTTTGAGGTTGCTGTGAGCTATGATGCCATGGCACTCTACCAGGGTGACAGAGTAAGACTCTGTCTCAAAAAAGGGAGACAAAGCAATAAAATGGATAAACATCTTCACCAGATGAATTGGAATATAGAGTATAGACACAAATTATGGATAGAAGAAACGAAATAAAGAGCATTACTACCAATCCTACAGACAGTGAAGATAATGTAAGAAAGAAAGAGAGAGAGGCTCGTAGCCTGTGGCTCAGCGGGCTAAGGCGCCAGCCACGTACACCTAAGCTGGCGGGTTCGAGTCCAGCCTGGGCCCACCAAACAACAATGATGGCTGCAACCAAAACAAAAATGGCCGGGCGTTGTGGCAGGCGCCTGCAGTCCCAGCTACTTGGGAGGCGGAGGCAGGAGACTCGCTTGAGCCCAGGACTTGGAGGTTGCTGTGAGCTGTAATGCCACAGCACTCTCTCCAGGGTGACAGCTTGAGGCTCTGTCTCAAAAAAAAAAAAAAAAAAAAAAAAAAAAATGGCCCTTGATATTATATTGTGTTGCCAGATCTCTTCAGATATAATAACACCAAAAAACAAATGTCAAAGTCCAATAGGCAAACCAAAATTTATTGTTAGAACCCTATGTCCAGAATCACAAAATGTACTGCTGTACTGAGCTGTCTTTCTTTCTTCTGGAAGTGTCACATGCCACATCCAGAGAGGAACAACCACTTGGAAAACTTAATATTTACTAAAGGTGGGCCTGGCGTGGTGGCTCATGCCTATAATCCTAGCACTCAGGTAGGCAGAAGTAGGTTGACTGCCTGAGCTCACAGGTTCAAGACCAGCCTGAGCAAGACTCCATCCCTAAAAATAGAGGAGTGTTGTGGCAGGTGCCTGTAGTCCCAGCTACTCAGAAG
>CAUYON010166954.1:0-46615 GCA_963573935.1 Arctocebus calabarensis
GCTGAATCAGAAGCACATCTTGTTGAGGAAGCTCAGGTCATAACTCTTGATGGGACAAAACACATCACAACCATTTCAGATGAAACTTCAGAACAAGTGACAAGATGGGCTGCTGCCTTGGAAGGTTACAGGAAAGAACAAGAGCGCCTTGGGATACCCTATGGTAATAAAATATATAATTATTTATTAGGTAGACTAATAAGAATTGAGCTTAACAGACAACAAACACTAGGTTGAGGAAGTTACAGTCTATTTTATTTTTAATTAATTTCTTTATTTTTTGAGACAGTCTCCTTCTGTTGCCAGGTTAAAGTACAATGGCCTCAGCCCAGCTCATAGCAACCTCAAACTCCTGGGCTCAGGCAATCCTCCTGCCTCAGCCTCCTTAATGGCTAGAATTATAGGTGTGTGCCACCTTGTCCAGCTAATTTTTTCTATTTTTAGTAGAGCCTCAGTTTGCTGAGGCTGATCTTGAACTCGTAGGCTCAATCAGTCCTTCTGCCTCAGCATCCCAGAATGCTAGGCTTATAGGCATGAACCACCGTGCTTGATCTGTAATCTATGTTTAATATAGAATTTTGGGGAAGAATGTTAATTTTATCTCTTTCTCTCTTCTCCTCCTCCCCCTCAACTGTAACATACACTTTTAAGTCCATGCGATGGATAGTTACTATCCCGAGTGCTGGAAATAGAAAGATATTTTTTAAAAATCCATTTTAGAGTATTCACAATATATTTGAAGAGAGAGAGGATGGATGAAAAGAAATAATTGACATAAAAGGTAACATGTTTTTAACCTACAATAATTCCCTATAGAACTGTGGTTCTTAACATTCGTAATGCTGTGACCCTTTAATGCTTGTTCCTCATGTAGTGGTGACCCTCATCCATAAAATTATTTTCATTGCTACTTCATAACTGTAATTTTGCTACTGTTAAGAAATGTAATGTAAATATCTGATATGCAAGAGACCCCCAAAGGGGTCGTGACCCACAGGTTGAGAACCTTTGGTATAGAGGAAGCATGAATCGCAAAGGGATCATAGTGCCCTAGGGAAGTATGGGGAAGAGTTTATTAATAGACAAGGAACTATTGCGCAGAGAAGGATATTTAGGAAATGTTATGTGGAAATCTTAGATGTGGACAGGTATACATAAACAGTGAGAAGATTTAGTGGGTGAAGTGTTTTCTTTGTCCCATTTCCATGAATCTGTTCTGTGCCTGTTGGTTTCTCCCAGATGCTCAAGTAGGTCTGTACCAGGTCTTTTCTAGATCTGCAGAGTCACCCTATTCTTTACTTCTGTTCAGTGCTGAATCCCCCATTTTCCGAGATCTATTTTCCTTTTTCTTGATATAAAAGAAAGTACTTTTAGTCATTATTCTCTCATTCTCTCTTATAGGTTGTCTAGAAGGAATATCTGAGAAAAGTTTCTTTTTCTTCTTTTGAGCTTTATATATCTGAAAATGTCTTTATTCTGCTGCTTGATAGTTCAAATATAGAATATTAAGGTTAACTTATTTTCCTCAACATTTTAATATCTCAGGCAAGGTGCTGTGGCTCCTGTAATCCTAGCGCTCTAGGAGGCTTAGGCAGGTGGATCACTTGAGCTTCAGGAGTTCGAGACTGGTCTGAGCAAGGGTGAGACCCATCTGTAGTAAAAATAGAAAAAATTAGCCAAGTGTTGTGGTGGATGCCTCTAGTCCCAGCTCTACTGAGAAGCTGAGGCAGGAGGGTTACTTGAACCCAAGAGTTTGAGGTTACTGTGAGCTAGACTCACCCCAGGAGACTCCAGCCCGGGGCAACAGGGTGAGATTTTGCTCCAAAAACAATTTTTTCTATGTTCTTTTCCATTATGTTACAGTGTGAGATGTTCAGGGGCCTTCTGATTCTAGTTCCCGTTTTTTTATTTTTCTTTCTGGAAGCTTTTATGATCTCTTTTGATCTTTATCTTGGGTTAGTGACATTGTGGATTTTTTTCATTCATTGTAGATTTATGGTTTATAGTGCAGAATTTCCGTCTGCCTCTGCACTGTCCAGTATGGTAGCTACTAATTATATGTGAGCACTTGAAATGTGCCCGGTCAGAATTGAGATGTGGTGTAAGTATAAAATACCCAATACTAAAAACAATAATATAAAATATTTTTAATTTTTTTATATTAATAACATGCTGAAATAACATTTGGATGTATTAAGTTAAATGAAATGTACTATTTAAGATGAATTTAACCTATTTTTATTTGGCTGTGAGGAAATTTAGAATTATGTAATAGTCTGTATTATATGTATTTCTATTGGATAGTGCTGATCTAGATAATTAGAGTCTTCAGTTTGGGACATTTTTCTTGAATTATTTTGATAATTGTCTTATGTTTCTATGTTCTTTCTGGATTTTCTGTTGAATCTCCTCAGCTGATGTTCTATGTGTTTTTCTTCTCCATTTATCATCACTTTGTCTTTTTGAACTAACTTCTGCCAGATTTTCTTGTCTTTATGTTAATAGTGTATAAGTTATCTGATTTTTAATTTTAATTTGGAAGGGCTCTTTATTTTTATTTATTCCTTTCCATAGCATTCTTTTTTTTTTTTTCCCATTTGTGTAAGATTCCATTGGTGTTTCTTAGTGTATCATCAGTATTGAATTTATTCAGGTATATTATGTAAAGAACTGCATTTATCCTATCCCGTGTTACCAGCCCTTTTCCCATGGATGGAGGTGACTCCTACAGTCTATATATTCAATACTGTTAATGCTGGTTATCTCCTTACAGTCTGTCAATATACAAGAGGATGTTTTCGACCTCTGTATTCTTTCCTGTGGCTCTGTTTTTTTCTTGTCTTCAGAACAGTTTTTTATGTATTATAATAATTTTAGTATTGGTAATGCTTATTTCTTTTCATTAATATTTCACTGAAAGATTTTTGTTTTTTCTTTTGATAGATTTAGGGGTACACATGGTTTTTGGTTACATGGATGAATTGTATAGTGGCAGTTCTGGGATTTTAGTGTGCCTGTCACCTGAATAGAGTACATTGCACCTGCTAGGTAGTTTTCTTCCCTCACGCTCATCCCTTCAGAGTCTTCATTGTCCATTGTACCACTTGATATGCTCCACATAGCTATATTTTAGTTCCTGCTTAATACAGTGTTTGGTTTTCTATTCCTATATTAGTTTACATAGGACCATGGCCTCCAGTTCCATCCAAATTGCTGCAAAAGATATTATTTCATTAATTTTTGTGGCTGAGTAGTATTCCATCGTGCATATAATATAAGCAGTCCCCAAGTTACAAACATCCAACTTATGTATATAATTCACTCTTATGAACACAGGCTATTATAGGTAATAGGGAAATGTACTTTTCTGACTGCCATGCAAATTCATCTTAAAAATAAACCTATAGAACCTGTCACGTTTGTAAGCTGAGGACTGCCTATACTGCATTTTCTTTATCCACTCCTCAGTTGATGGATACTTAGATTGATTCCATATCTTTGCAATTGTGAATACTACAATAAACATGAAATTGCAGGTGTTTCTTTGCCATACTATATTTTGCTGTGTATCATGCACACCCACATTTTTGGGAAAATGCCCGAAAATTTTAAGAAAGTGCTCTTTGAGAACATGGCCTGCTCTTTTTCAAAGAGACACATCTGGTTTGGACAAAACTCCCCTGATAAATGTACATGTCTTTCACCACCCTCCTGAAGCTCCCCTTTCTGTGAAGACTGCACTTCACTCCTTCCTCCCTGCCACACTGTCGGCCATGACCAAGATGGCCATGCTTGTGCCAGTGGGGTGGGAGCTTTGGAGATTACTTGGCCCCTGGCAATTAGGTGGGTACCTGGAGTGTATGTGGGGCTTCTCATCCCCTTTGCATAGCCCATCTCTCCAGCCCTACTATAGCCTCCTCTCCTGATCATGGCACCCAGTGGAGCTACTTCATCCTGTTATCACTGGATCCTGAATCCTCCCAGACTGGAACTCTGTATAACAGGCAGGAGGGCACGGTAGCCCTAGGAGACCCACTAGGTTCCCCTGCTCCCATGTTGTACTATCTATGTATAATACACGTTCTTATTTTTCCATCAAAAATGTTAGCGAGGCTCAGCGCCTGTGGCTCAACAGGCTAAGGCGCCAGCCACGTACACTTGAGCTGGCAGGTTTGAATCCAGCCTGGGCCCGCCAATCAACAATGACAGCTGCAACCAAAAAATAGCCAGGTGTTATGGCGGGTGCCTGTAGTCCCAGCTACTTGGGAGGCAGAGGCAGGAGACTCACTTGAGCCCAGGAGTTGGAGGTTGCTATGAGCTGTGATGTCACAGCACTCTCTCCAGGGTGACAGCTTGAGGCTCTGTCTCAAAAAAAAAAAAAAATGTTAGCAAAAAAATGTGCCTGGCAAAGTATGGTAGTGGTTTCCTTTCCAGAATGTAAAATTCTGGTCTTATATTATAAATGCTGTGTTCTTTCTTACCTCTCTATGTTGATGATAGCAGTCTTTTTAAGACTTTGTTGCTGCACTATTTCTGCTGTTTATGGATTCTGTTTTGGGGGGGTTTATTTTGAGGTTTTAGTGGTTTGTTTTTAGTTTCTCAAATATCTGGTTATTCTTGCCCATCTGTTCGCATTTAAGAGTGAATCACTTTAAAGCTAATTAGTTTGAAGTTCCAAAGGAATTGTGAAATGAGGTATTGGCCATTTCATTAAAAAATTTTCAAATGTTTCAGTATGAATAGATCTCTTCTTTGGGTTATTTTAGCTTCTCTGGAGAATTGGCTAAGCATCTGTCAGGAGTAGAAGATTGGGGTGAGCTTTTGGGATTGATGTGCATGTGAAGGCTGCATTCTGGAATTGGGTAGGAAGTTGAGGCAGGAGGAGGTGGAGAGAGAGTCACTCTACTTTGTAGACCTTGATTACTGGGACGTGTTCTCAGGTGTTGCTTCATATCTCCATGTAAAGTTTCTGATGTCCATGTGTGGGATGCTTCCATTTAACTGGCTCCCAGGAATGAAGGAGAGGTCCTAGAGGCTCTGACTACACCCATATACAATGTAAATTAGTCTCCTCATTTTCAGCTTTAAACCCGTCCTGCTACCTAGAACCATCATGACCTGAGCAAGTAAAGGGTTGTGCAAACAGGAATTCTCTCCTGGTGTCCTCTTTGGCAGATATTTTAGGTCATAGTTTCCATTTCTCTGATAGATTGCCACCCCGCTTATTGTCTCCAAAATATTAGTTGAAATCTGTCCTCCATGTCTGTCACTTTGTAACCATGTCCCTATGAATTTACATCTTTTAAAAATTACTATCATTTTACAAGGGTCTTAGAGAAAAGAGGAAGAACATATACAGCCAATTAGTTATATTAAACCAGAAGGCCTAATATTATTTGAGAAGATAAATCAGGCTAATTATATTTTTCCCTGACTTTTTGATCTTGATTTTTCTCTGATTATTTTTTATGTAAAGTGAGCTTTCTTAGACTTTTAAAGGGATTTGTGGTTCAGCTTTTATAACTTAATGGAACCCTCTCTTCTGTTATTTTCAAGTAGTATTAAAAAATAGGGTGGTTACTTTCTCAGTTCCTGTCTGTGCCCTTACTTGACTTTTCTGGGGGCCTTCCCTTTCCTTTTCCATGGTGTCCCTGTGCTGCTCAGTTTGATTCAACTTCTGCCAGTTCCTCTTTACTATGGGCCACTGTCTCCTGAAGTGATCCTTGGCTCAGTTTGGAAAACTCCCAGGGGCTGTGATACATCACGGCAGCCCTTTAGGCCTTACTTACCATGGACCTTTTTACTCAGCTGCTGTTGGATTAGGCAAACTTAACTTTTTACCTGTTGCTTTCACTTGGCCTGTTGGGCTTTAAGCACATGCTTCTTGGCTTTATTCAGATTTTCTTGTGCTCAGAGTATCCCTATGCCTTCTCTTGTACAGATGATAAAAATCACAGAAGTCCTGTAGCTATTATTGTTTGTCTTTATTCATGTACTTTTGGGGTTCGTAATCAGTTTCATTGTTTGTGAACTTCCATGAGTTCTTGATTTTGCTTTCTAGTTGCTTTTTTTGTTTTTGTGTGTATGTTCACAGAAATTTAAAAACTTTGCCACCACTTTCCTAGAATCCTCCTCCCTTAAAGTCTTCGGGGAAAAATTTTTTAAAAAATTCTATGGTTGTCAATCCTGCGTTCATTTTCACTGAAAATTGGCCCTTGATAAGTACCTGTATGGTATTTTTTTCTACTTATATTTTTATTGAATAGCATTCATTTATTGGATATGTAACTAATATTACAGTATTTGTATAGATCATCTCCTTAAAGTAAGAATACTATTACCAAAATTAATTTCTTTAGTGTTACAATGATATAATATTTATACAAGTTGGCATATTTATACATGTTGGCTGTCTTTTTTGTGAATTGAATTAGATAGTAAAAAAATGATAGGAAAAAGGAAAGTATTTAGATATACTTTTTACAGATTCAACAAATGTGAGTGCAAGGCACTGTGGTACGTTTCGAAGATAGAATGGTTTGTAAGACACAGTTCTTGTATTTAAGACCTTAATGTCTTATGTGGGGACACCTGACTAAATAGGCATAAATAGACAATTAGCATGTTTACTTTATTTATTAGAAGTTACACCACAAGGATAAATGCAAGAGCAAACAGCTTTTTGCTGAAAAGAAAGTGGAGGAGTACATTGTTCACATTTTGGAGAAAAAAAGGCTAGCCCCTAAAATTCCTTTACAATTTTTTTTTTTCAGTATAACTTCAAAATAACTTTTAAAACGTGGATGGTTTACTTCATTCTCTTCAGAAAATAATCAGATATTTATTCTTTCTTTTGGTCCACTGGAGGGCAATTTTGCATTTTGTTTTTCTTGCTAAAACTCCAGACTAACTCAGCTAGCACTAGGAGACTCTGTTAGAAATTTATATAGATTAAGAAATTGAAAAGGAGTTAAGGAGAAAATATAGCATAAAAATCTTTTTACTTCATAGAATGAGTTCTCTTCACTTGGGGGAAAAAATCTGTGTGTATTGTTCATACTGGCAAGTTAACTATAAATTCATATGATGTCTAAGGTGTGTGTTGACAAGTTAACTGTAAGTTTATATAATAGCTAAGCTAAAGATAGTATTTTTCTTTCTAGATCCCATACAGTGGTCCACAGACCAAGTCCTGCATTGGGTTGTTTGGGTAATGAAGGAATTCAGCATGACTGATATAGACCTCACCACACTCAACATTTCTGGAAGAGAATTATGCAGTCTTAGCCAAGAAGATTTTTTTCAGCGGGTCCCTCGAGGAGAAATTCTCTGGAGTCACCTGGAGCTTCTTCGAAAATGTATAAGATTGGAGTTATTATTTATTTACATTCTAACATAAACTTAATTTTCTTTGTAACTTTGTTTTATCTTAATTAATCATTACTAATCAAATAATTATTAAGCAGTAATAATTTACATTAACTGTATAAGGCTGTGCTTGTTTAATCAAATCATTACTTCCCTTATTTATTAAATGGGAAAGTGAGGCAGTAAGAGACTACAAGGTTACAGAGCTCGTGAGTAGCAAAGCTGGGATCCAGCCCAGGCTGATTGTAGACTCCAAGTTCTTACATCAGATACTGTGCCCTACATTTAGCCCTTTTTATATATTCTAGTTGTTGACTTCTGTTTCATCAGTCAGTTCTTCCATTTATTGCTCATCTTCTAGAAATTTAATATCACTCGTTCACAGATGGCTTCCCTTTTTATTATTAATGAGATCTTGTAGAATTTTATTAATTGAATAGGGTCTTAGGAGAGCAAGGAGAAGTGTAATTGTTCCACTATCATTTCAAATTGGAAGCTACTATTTAAAAGTGTTTACACTGATAACTTGTGGCTTCATAAATGATATTAATAATAATTAAATATGAGGTCTGACAAGTTCATCAACTCATCCTAGAAAAAGTGCTATATACCTCATTGCTGAATATCACTGTCATATTTGAAGTACTCATCTTGGAAAGCTATGCACTGATGCCAGTGCCTAGTGCACCCTTCAGAGCAAGTCTGGTTTTTTGAGGCAATCTCACTCTGTTGCCCAGGTTAGAGTAACCTGGCATCGTCCTAGCTCACAGCAAAATCTCTAACTCCTGGGTTTAAGTGATCCTCCTTCCTTGGTCTCCCAAGAAGCTAGGACTACAGGTGCCTACCACCACACCTGGCTGATTTTTCTATTGTTAGCTTTTTTGCTTAAGCTAGTCTCCAACTCCTGAAGTGATGCTCCCACCTCTGTCTCTCAGAGTGCACCTAGCTACCAAGCAATTTTGGAACTTTTTCTAGAATTACCATTAGAGCTATCCTTGTATGAGGTCTGACGATTATATTTGCTAACTTGCCACCATGGGCTTACATTGGCAGCACTGTACAAACAATTCAGTAAAGTTCCATAATCGTGGTATATCAGTGTCTCACAGCTCTGTGGTGTTGACATGTGGTAGTATCTTGCTGAGTGGCATAGAGGATGCCAAGAGCCTGACAACCTCTGATCAAGATGATTTGCAGCTGGGGGGTGGGCCCTCGGGCAATTTGTCCACAGGTGCTCCTTGTGGAGAAAGAACTTGAGCCCATGGCGATCTTTGGGCACATAGTCATTATCTAATACTCCCCTCACCTGTCTTATACTGTCTCAATAAAAGGCTACTGCGGAGGTTGCTCAGGGCTATCCTGCAATCAAGGTTAGCCCACCTCGTACAAGCTTGTACTTCTAATCCGTGTCTTGCTTGATTCCTTTCTGCAGCCATTGAGACCAGGGCAATAGGGAATGCGACAAGTGGCATTTATTATTTTATGTTTTGTGTCCCCATACAATGCTACCTCTGATGATCATTTCAGAAAAAGAATCCCCAAATTATTCCAACTAGCCACTGGCGTTGGAATATACTTTCCCAGTAGGAGTACTTAAAAGGTGATGAATTATTCAGCAGTGATATTCAGCAGTGAGGTATGTAGCACTTTTTCTAGGATGAATTCACAAATTCCATTGTCAGACCTTATATGTAAAGAAATTAGAAACTGCTTGGTATCCAAGAAAGAAGAACTCAAATATATGCAAATTATTTCAGTGACTGTTAAGGCATCTTGTCAAAACACTGCAGCAGCAACCCATTCTCTGATAGTTTCGTATATCAGAAATGCTAGCCAGATCTATGTATTTTTCTGAAAAAATGAAAATACATGAATAGGACAAACTATAATGCTTTTTAAACAGTTGTGGATGAAAATGTAATCAGTAGCATTTTGCTATACCATGTACCCAACAAGGGAAGAACTCTGGTTTCCTAATAAGCTGGATCTCCAAGCTCCTTTCATTATTTATTGTCCCACAGTTTTCCCATATATGATCTAGTAGCTAAATGTCAGGGAACAAATAACTAGCTGAAAAATATCTCCTGTAGTTTCCATTAACTCCATTTTACTCCTTCTCAAAATTCAAGTGCATTTCTGTGCTCAGAGGTAGCACTGAGAAGAGTAGAAAATAGTCATTTAATGCTTAGAGTTTTTATCCAAGATACCTGCTCTGCTGTTGAACAAGAAACAGGCTCTGGAGAGAGGTTTTTCATTCTTTATGTCTATAGTTTTACCCTGGTACAGATTCTCTTAAACAAATATTTTTAAAATTATCTGTGACACTAGAAGACTATAATCCATTCATTGCATTTGCAGTATTTATTTCCAGTTTCACTTCTGGTGAGGTGATAGGTTCACCTTGGTTTCATAGATTTTCTTCTCTGCAGAGGTTTTCAGATTAGTAAGTGAACTGTTTCAAGTCCTTAGCATGAGTCGTGTTTATTGAAACTTTTCTTATAGGGATTCTCAGTACAACAAGAATAGTGTTTGGATTGTAGTTTCATTTTCCCTAGATTGATGGGTTTTCCCAAATTCATGGCTTCTCAAACTTTGAAGCTCATTTATAGACTTTAATTAGTACAGAAAACAAAGCAGTCGTGTGTATTTTTCCCTTTCTGTGCAGTAGAATCAGTCTTCCCAGAAAAGCTGTGCCCTGAAACTGTTGCTTTGTTTTCAAAAGCAATAGAGCCCCACGGCCTAGAGGAGTGTCCCGGGAATTCCTTGATAGTCCAGTTATGATTCTTTGTTCTGGTCTGGCAAGGACATTTCAGCTGATTTGAGAATTTAATGCTCAGTTCAGAATGTGGGGATTGGCAAGATAATGTATAAAGCTATTTCTGGCAGATTTTCTATAATTCCCAAATTTCACTTCTCAGAACAGGGTCCTTTGAGTACAGTCCAGCTCTGGTTCCTTCTGAAGGGAGGTTTCCAGCATATCTCTGAAATGTACTAGTCTTGGGACAGAACTGTTACTGACCTAGCATCTGTTATCTGTTCATCCTCAGTGATCTCTCAAGGAGAAGCAGTACTGAAGAGGCAGAGTTCCTCCTTCAAATATTTGTGTTGGGTTATCCACCCAAGACACCAACTGTCCACATTTCCCCTTGAAACTTACTCAACTGTGTATCCTATTTATTATACATGAAGAGGACAATCAGAAAACGTTCCAGTACTGCCAGTTATGTGGTGTACTTCTTGCTGTGAATATCTGTTTTCTGAGTCAAAGAAAGGTCTCAGTTTGTCAGTGGTTTTCTTTAGGAAAAAGAATTGCTTTATACCTTTAGTGTCTGATGTTTCTTCATAAAATGACTTCAGGTGCCCCAAGGCTTCGTGCATGGCAAGAATTTGGGGGCTGGGGGGAGAGGCAGGGCAGCAGGAGGAATATGATGTCCAGAGTGCTGATAACGGTCTTGGAACAAGCTTTCAAAATCCTTTTCTTTCTGTGTTTTTGAGAGTTGCCAGGAAACAGCCCAGACTCCAGTCAGGGCTCAGAAGCTGATTTTGTCAGTTGCCCATTCCTGTGCTATGTGATGGTGATGCGCTCTCTCTTTTGAAGCTGGAGCACTTCTGTTCATTTAGTCACAAATGGAACAATTTCCATTCAATAGCACTTTGACTCTTTGAGGAATTTTTATAAAATTCTGAGGAGAGTCTACCATAATCAAAGTTGTGGATTGTGGGTTTTGTGTTTTGTTTTTTTCCAAGAGAGGGACAGTGTTAGAAGAGTCTGAGTAAAATAGTAACATCTTCAGTTTATGGAAAAATTAACTGTTTCAGGCACTGTGCTTCTTAAAAACATTTTTCTTTAACCTTTACAACAATCTAATGAAGTAGTAAGTGTAGGTATCTCATATAAACAGGAAGAAATTAATGTTTAAATTAATATTCAGAGAGGTTGAATTATAGAGCTAAGACCTGACCCCAGGTCTCTCTGAGGGTATTCCTGTATTCCTTTCCCCAAGAAAGACCCCATCAGACCTCTTTTTACTACCCCAGCCTTTTTTAACTCTATGTGTCTACAACCTACAACTGGATGCTGACAGGGGATCCTTATTAGAATCTCCTTTGAGGCCCAGGCCCTAGGACTCATTCAGTACCCAGAATGATTGCTGGAGGTTACAATTCCAATTTCAAGGGAAAGGGATATAGTTTATGAGAAGTAAGGTAGGCTGAAGTAATAGACACTGGGTTATACAGTTCTTGTTTGAGAG
This sequence comes from Arctocebus calabarensis, assembly GCA_963573935.1. Taxonomy (NCBI): domain Eukaryota; kingdom Metazoa; phylum Chordata; class Mammalia; order Primates; family Lorisidae; genus Arctocebus; species Arctocebus calabarensis. The sequence continues at coordinate 11,622 of CAUYON010166954.1, forward strand.
GTAAAGAATAACCTTTAAGCAGGGACAAGAAACAGGTAAGTAATGAATGATTCTATAAAGCAGTATTTTTCAACCTTTTTCATCTGAGTACATTTAAACCTATAGTTACACTTCCACGGCACACTTAAATTATGTTGATTTAAAAAAGAGTAAAAAAAAGAATATACTTACTGTGCTTTGAATATCTTTTAAATTATGTTGATTTAAAAAAGAGTAATAAAAAGAAATATACTTACTGTCTTTGAACGTTTTTTGAAAATAATCTTTTTAAAAAGTTTTTTTTATCTTTGGGACAGTCTTAATTTGTCACTCTCGTAGCATCATACCTCACAGCAACCTCAAACTCTTTGGCTCAAGAGATCCTCTTGCCTCACTCTCCCAAGTAGCTGGGACTATTGGCGCTGCCATAGCACCTGTCTGTTTTTAGAGACAGAGTCTTGCTCTTGCACAGTCTGGTCTTGAACTCCTGAGCTCAAACAAGCTACAGCTTTCCAAAGGGCTAAGATTACGGGTGTGAGCCACGACGCCTGGCCTATCTTTAAAAATGTTCATGGCACCCTTAAGATCTTCTCAGGGCACACTGGTGAAAATTCCTGCTTTAAAGGCTTATGTTAAGACTTTTAATAATAAAATCTTTACATTGAGAGCTGTATTTATAGACATGTTAAGTTACCGAGTTTAATTATAACATTTGGAACCTGGTACATTTTATTGAAAGTATAGCTATCTTTAAGTAGAAGCATTATAAAGTTTTAAAGCTGTTTTATTCAAAGGTAGATATTATAAGAGATTGTAGAAGGTAGACCTTTTTGGTAGACAATGTTTACCTAAATTTGTTTGATGTAACATTTCTTTGATCTAATATGGAAGGTTTTAATATTTTTACATGGTTTTATATAGATAATTGTCTTAGGTACACATATTTATATTCAGAAAACCAGGTTCTCTGTATAACTTTTCTGAACACTAAAAGGAAATTAGAGCTTTCCCTATGTTACTTTTCTGTGAAAGAGATCTTTTCCTTATATATAAAATCAATATCAAGTATTTTTTAGTTAGTTTTTTTTTTTTTTTTTTTTCAGTTTTTTTGCAGGGGCTGGGTTTGAACCCATCACTTTCAGCATATGAGACTGGCACCCTACTCCTTTGAGCCACAGGTGCTGCCTCATATTTTTTAGGTTTTTATGCCAATAAGTTTCATCTATATTTTGCTTTTCTTTTTGTTAGGTTTTTTGCTTTAATTGGATCATGTTTATTAAGTTTTTTTACTAGATTAGGGCTTGTATTTCTAGTTAATGGAAAAAAATTTTTGAACATTTTTCAGATGTATTGGCAAGCCAGGAACAACAGATGAATGAAATAGTTACAATTGATCAACGTGAGTATTTGTGCCCTTAATATTTTCCCATTTATCAATAAGAAATGTTAATTTGATACTGCAAGGTAGTAAAAAGGAAAACAACTTTTAAAAAATTGTTATGATGAATTTGAGATATATGGTTTGTCTACTCTATAAAAAATAATGCTTTACATTTAGGTTTACCTGTTGTAAATCCTATTTTCCTCTCAGACCAGAGAAATGACTATCCTGAAGTCGATGTTCATTACTCTGTGTATTTTATATTTTTATCAACCGTGTAACCGTAAATATTTCATAGCATTGTTTTGCATATGTTTAAACATTTTGGATAAAATGATAATATACATATTCCTTTACAACTTCTTGTTTGTTAAACATTTAGAAACTTACCAATGTTGATGCTTACAACTAACTCAATTTCATTCATTTTTATCATTGAATGAGTTGTTTGTGAGAACATGCGTAAGATTCTCTGGTTTTAGTATCATAGGGTTTCTACCTTTTACTTTCAGGTATTGCCACAGTTTTTCTCAATGTGATGTTACGAGTTTGTACTCAACACTAGTGGCATGTGAGCTCTCATTTGTCCTCATTTTCTCCAAACTTTGATAAACTTTTTTTTTTTTTTTTGAGACAGCCTCAAGCTGTCACCCTGGATAGAGTGCTATGGCATCACAGCTCACAGCAACCTCCAACTCCTGGGCTTAAGCGAGTCTCCTGTCTCTGCCTCTCAAGTAACTGGGACTACAGGCACCCACCACAATGCCCGGCCATTTTGTGGTTGCAGCCACCATTGTTGTTTGGTGGGCCTGAGCTGAATTCGAACCCGTCAGCTCAGGTGTACGTGGCTGGCACCTTAGCCTTTTGAGCCACAGGCAGTGAGCCTGATAAACCATTTTTAAAAAGTTTTTTAATATTCTTTTTGTCTCTTGCATATGCATTATTAAGTTATTTCAAAATAAGAATACCAACTCCTATTCATCAAATTAGGATTCATAAGCCATAATGCAAACATTGTACTTTATCCTCTAATCATTTTTGTGATTTTTAAAACTGTTGTGTACTAAGACTTTTTTGTAATGAGGCCTTTTCTCAAACTCCTGGACCCAAGAAATCTTCTCACCTCAGCCTTCCAAAATGTTAAGATTATAGGTGTGAGCCACCACACCTAGCCTAATGGGGTCCTTCTGTGGGGTAATTAAAGGAGTTTTGGTTAAATTGATTGCATTGAATGTCTTTTAGTGTTTGTTTGTTTGTTTTTTTTCACTGCTTGTATTGGAAGAAATAAAGTTTTCTCCTTGTGTTTCTTAAAAATTTCTTGAAATTTTCTCTTTGCAGCTGTGCAAATTATTCCAGCATCAGTACAGTCTGCTACACCAAGTACCATTAAAGTTATAAATAGTAGCGCAAAGGCAGCTAAAGTACAAAGAGCTCCAAGAATCTCAGGAGAAGACAGAAGCTCACCAGGGAACAGGACAGGTATTTTTGCATTATCTTATATTTATAAAATTTGTCAATTTAGGTCTATTTTATTTCATTGAAATAAAGAGTATGAAAAAGTGAATATAGACTATTCCTCTGGCAGTATATTAGACCACAAGGAAAGAAATTTCTTTTGGTCATGGCTGAGATTTGAACCAAGAGAACTGTGTGTTATCTTTGCCCTCCCTGTGTTAATCTGAAACACTGTAGCCAGTGCTTATTCTTCCTGTCAATTTAGGAAACAATGGCCAAATCCAACTATGGCAGTTTTTGCTAGAACTTCTTACCGATAAGGATGCTCGAGACTGTATTTCTTGGGTTGGTGATGAAGGCGAGTTTAAGCTAAATCAGCCTGAACTGGTTGCACAAAAATGGGGACAACGTAAAAATAAGCCTACGATGAACTATGAGAAACTCAGTCGTGCATTAAGGCAAGTATTCATTACTTTTTTTTCAAATACAAAGTCTTTAAAAATAACTTACACTTATTCTAGGTGTAAACATTGTTATGTAATGGTATTAAAGTATTTGTTCATGAGATTTGTTTTCTTTCTATATTAAAAACTAAAATTTTCATATTAAAAGCTAAAGTTTTCATGTATGTTATAGCAAAGACCTTTTAAAAGATCTTGTTAATAATTTTGAGGTACATACAGTTTTTTAAAAACTCATTCTAAGTTTTTTTTATCTGATTTGGAAGAATGTAATAGTCTATTCAAAACCAACCTGCTTAATTAACTTTAAGGTTGCTATCATTTGCATAACATGAAGATGCTGTCATTAGCAAAGTATAAATTTTTAACAAATAACAGATACTTATCATCTGTTTTTACAGTTAGATGGAAAATACTGGCCTATTTTTCTATTTTTTTCTCAATTTGCACTCTTCCTAAATTTGAAAATATTCACAAGCAACCTTTAACATTGATAAAATAAGAATAAAATAAAATTATTTGGCTGGTGCAGTGGATCATGCTTGCGATCCTAGCCCTTTGGGAGGCGAAGGAGGAAGGATCACTTGAGGCTAGGAGTTAAACACCAGCTGGGGCTGCATACCAAGACCTTATTTCTACAAAACATTTAAAAATTAGCCAGACATGGTAGCATGTGTCTAGTGCCAGTTACTCAGGAGGCTGAGGGAGGATGTTTTCTTGAGCCTAGAAGTTTAAGGTTTCAATGAGTATGGTAATGTGAACGCAACAGAGTGAAACACTGCCTCAAGAAAGAAAAAAATTGTAATTTCCCATAAGTAATATGACATTTTTTGCCATAAATTACTATTGAAAATTATGTTTATCACAGTGATGGAAATACAGTAGGTACATTTAAATATCTGAGAAGAAGGATATAGGGATATCATGGAATTGTGTCTGATTTCTTTGGAGACTGAATATAGTAAAGTAGTTCTGCAGTTTACCTTTGTATTTTTAAATAACATGCTTTTATTGTTTCTTCATGTTTCACTTGACCAATGTTTACGAGTTTCACACTGAGAGATTATGATTTAGCTCTCACTGCTTACTCACACACACACACCCCTTCCATCCCTGTGTCCCAATATAATTATATGGAAATTTTGGTTAGGTGAGTATTCATTCATTATTACAGTATTATGATCATGTAAATACTATCAGATAGTTTACCATGAGTATTTTTCTTTTCCTGAATGTGTTCTTTTGTTTTCCTTAGAGTTCATAAATGACTAAAATGTTTAATTTTCAATGTGATTATCACATGTTCAGTCTCAAACATGTTACCAACTATCTAGAGATTCTTCATATATATAATCGGAATTTAAATTGCCATTTTAGGGAGTTGATACAGATTGTGTTACATCTAAGTCTCCTCAACATTGCAGGTAAATTGTTAGAATTGATTAAAATGTCAGTTGTTCCCAGATTGATCTTAGTTTTAATGTGGCAACCATCAAAATCTGAGTAAGTTTTTCATAGAACTTGACAAGATAATCATAAAAGTTATATGGGAATATAAAGTACCATGAGAGGACCTGAAGAAGATTGGCAAAGTAGAAAGACTTGTTCCATAGGATATTGAGACAACCTAAAGCTGTAATAATACAACTCAAGGATTCCTGTTTGCTCAAGGATGAATAGATTATGTATTAGAATAGGAAACTGAAAAACTGAGGAATGTAAGCATTTGATTTAAAGAAATCAAATAAGGGAAAAAGTGAGGAAAAGACCTACTTTACATCAGCAGTGCTGGGATTACTGACTCTCAATCTGGGGATAAAGTAAAACTTGACCCCTTCCTCATAGCATACCAAATATCAGTTTGACAAAGCTTGTAGCTCTAAGTGTAAAAAAGTAATAGAAAAACATCTAGAGACACTTTGATGATTTTCAGCAGTGGAGAAATACTGAAACAGAATCAAAAGGACTAATCCCAAAGAAAGAGAACGAATTTGTATTTGGTAAAAGCCATCATTAAGAGAGTGAAAGTTGGCTGGGCTCGGTGGCTCATGCCTGCAATCTTAGTAGTACTTTGGGGAACTAAGGTAGGTGGATTACCTGAGCTCAGAAGTTGGAGACCAGCCCGAGCAAGAGTGAGACCCCATCTCTACAAAAAATAGAAAAACTAAGTGGGTGTTGTGGTGGGCACCTGTAGTCCTAGAAACTCAGGAGGCTGAAGCAAGAGGATTGCTTGAATCCAGGAGTTGGAGGTTGCTGTGAGCTGTATCAGCACAGCACTCCACCCAAATGATAGAGCAACAGAGCGAGACTCTATCTCAACAACAACAAAAGAGAGTGAAAAGTAAGCCACACATACCTACCTGGCAGAAGGCTCATGTCTGGAATATGTAAAGAACTGTTACAAATCAAATGGCAAAAATGTTTAAAAATGGGCAAGACACTTGAATAGACAATTTAGACAAAAGATTATCCAAATGTCTGATGAACATATGCAAAGGCAAACAGCCTCGTAAGTTAATCAGGTTAATGTAATTGCAAACAACAATTAAATGATACAATACCCTTCCTACCCCAAAAAGGCTAAAATTAAAAAAGATTGCCAGTATCAAATGTTGATGAGAATGTGGAGCAATAGGAATGCTTCTGTACTTCTGGCAAGAATGTAAATTGTAAGCTGTCACCCAGCAGTTGCTCTTCTAAGTATTTATCAAACAGAAAAGTACACGTTTGTCCATACTTACGCTCATAGCAGCTTATTATAACACCCCAAACCCAGAAACCACCCAGATATCTGTCAGCAGTAGAATGAAGAAATGAGTTGTGGTATATTCATACAAGAGAATTGTGTAGGTAGTCATGAAAATGAATTCCTTGTTACAGTGGCATGGGTGAGCCTCACAAACATAAAGGTTCAGTGAAAGAATCCAGACCCAAAAGACTAAATGAATATGTTTATTTACTAAAATTGAAGAAATAGGAAAAGCTGCTTACAGGTGTACAAAAACATAGGAAAAGTGTATTGCAACATTTAGGGATGCATGTTTGTGTGATAAAAATACAAAGAAAAGCAATGGAATTAGAACCATGAAACAGGCTGTGTTTACCTTTTAGAGCAGAAATGGGGGAATGATTGGAGAGGGAATAGAGAGGATTCTAGGTGCTAATAGTGTTCTGCTTCATGACCTGGGTGATAATTACAGGTCAATGTTCACTTTGTAATAAATCACTAAGCTGTTCACTGTTGCGTCCTGTGTGTGTGTGTGAGAGAGAGAGATATTTCATAATTTTAAAGGGTTTAAAAAATTGCAACCTTTTAATGAAAGAGAAGAAAAAAAATCATATCCAGGAAAATATAGGTATTGTATACTTTTACTTTCTTCATTTTAGAGAACAAATGTGGAATGCTACTGTGTATAATTAGGTGATGTATTTCCTAGACTGAAGGAAGTATTAAGTTAAAATTTCTATGTGCCAAGAAATGAAAATTATGCTACTTTTTCTTCTTAGAAACATAAAATCTTTTTTTCTTTTTTTACCCCACATATGTATTTATTAAAGCATCACATATTAATGTGTAAATTTTCTTAAGAAATTAGAAATGGGCTTGGCGCTTGTAGCTCAGCCGCTAGGGCTCCAGCCATATATACACTGGAGCTGGCGGGTTCAAACCCAGCCCAGCCTGCTAAACAACAATGATAACTACAACAAAAAATAGCTGGGCGTTGTGGCAGGTCCCTGTAGTCCCAGCTACTTTGGAGGCTGAGGCAAGAGAATCACTTAAGCCCACGAGTTTCAGGTTGCTGTGAGCTGTGATGCTACAGCACTCTACCTAGGGCAGCATAGTGAGACTCTGTCTTAAAAAAAAAAAAGAAAAGAAATTAAAAATGCCTATAGCATTTTAAGCTGGATGACAATTGGTGGTTTGTAGGCTGAGTCCAAATTTCTGTATTAATGGAGTTAAAACAAAAAGAATCACAAGACTGCCCAATGTGTTATGTATCTTACTGGGAAATCAAAGATAACTGTTTTACTTTTTCTCTTCTGGAATTAGGAAAAGATGATGTAATTTCCTGCATGAATCTTTTCATTAATGGACTCTTGACTAAGCTCAGTGACCTTTGGGATAAAATCTTGCTAAGTATGATAGTTAATGCCACCATACTTTTGCAACTAGTTGTTTTTTTTGTAATAGCTGTTCGTCAATGGGCAGTGCAATTTTGAAGTAAGAGCTTCATGATCTACTAGCCCAGGAAAGAGCTTGACTTACTGTTTTTTTTTTTTTTCCCTGATTTTGGAATTAGCAGTGCACAGTAATAAAGTGTAATTTCCAAAGGAAATGTAAGTTCACCCATGTTTATTTCCATCTCTAGAGTGCAGCAGTAAACTAGAATTCTAGAGTGATTTCCACAAATCTGCTTACATAGGCTTAAGAGACATTGTTTCTTCATGATGTCCATATATGTTTTTCTATACCCTTTGCGTCATTCTAGCTCTTCTACATACAGAGCTCCCTATTGGACTTGGGTAATTTCTGTGAAATTTGCGAGGTCTTTACATAGTGAAATGGAAAAGATTAGGATTTTATACAAGACAGAGAAGAAGTAGACATTCAGTAAATATATATATTAAATTTTTCCTATTACATATATTATTATTATTATTATGCCTTCTATTTTATGGAGGTCTGTCTGCCAGTCATTGTGTGCTAAGCAATTTACAAAGATTATCCTTTTTAAACCTCAACAAGTCTATGAGGCTAAGCATTGTATTTTACTTCACTTTATAGATGAGGAATGAAATCTTTGAGAAATTGTGACTTTCCTATGGTCTCAAAGATGCTAGGTTTTGAATCTTGGCTTTCTGACTCCAAGGTTCTTATTCTTAGGTTCTACTGCTACTCCCAAGGTTTTGTATTGTTTTAAATAATTACATTTAAGTTACCATTTTCTTATAATTGTTGAAAATATACTTGAAAGTTTAGTGTATAGGGTTTGGAGTACTGAACACTGAAATTTTCTTAAATAAAGTTTTGGCATTTCGTTGAATGACACTAAACACTCTACATGACTTCAATTTTAATTGCTGTGGTTGTGAATGCAGTACTCTATATCTTTCTGCTTGTGGAATAGTTTATGAATTACTGGAAGTCTGGATTTTTGATTTTTTTATATAGTCCTAACATGTTTTGCTCTTTTTAAAGGTATTATTATGATGGGGACATGATTTGTAAAGTTCAAGGCAAGAGATTTGTGTACAAGTTTGTCTGTGACTTGAAGACTCTTATTGGATACAGTGCAGCAGAGTTGAACCGATTGGTCACAGAATGTGAACAGAAGAAACTGGCAAAGATGCAACTCCATGGGATTGCCCAACCAGTCACAGCAGTAGCCCTGGCTGCTGCTTCTCTGCAAACAGAAAAGTATAATCTTCTGGGACTTCAAGGTCTTTCTTAAATATTTAGAGCAAGTGTGGCTCTTACCTTTATTACTGAATTTAAATCTTCTTTTATTTCTAGACTGTACAATCTGATGCATGATTTTTTTATAAATATTTCATACTCTTGTGAATTTGGATCTTTTTACTTTGAGCATATATTTTAGAATACGTGTTAAAGGATCACCACAATGTCTGCAGCTTGAAGGCAGGTTCATTGTGGAATAGTTTGTTAACAGTCAGGAAAGCTAAACTGGTCAGTATTAATGTCTAGCCCTACCAAAAAGAGCCAGTAGCATCTGAAAATGAAAAGTGAAGTATCTCCAGGAAACAGTCTGGTTTAACTATTTGTTAAAATATAACTGTTTCCCCTCTCTGCTGCTTTAGATGTTGCTTTACATAGAAGCAGAAAATTTCTCAGCTAAAGCATGTGTGCCTGTTTTCATCTAATCAAGCAGAGCTAAAATGTTCATATCTAATAAAATTATAATATTAATAAATTACTAAACTAAGAGTATCAGGTTATTAAAGTAATTTATATATTTGCAAGCAAAGAATGATAAAAGTTGACTGGCAAAAGAGCAGTGCTAAAGAGGGAGATCCAGGTTTAAATCTGGCTTAACTCGAGCCAATTTTAAGGGTTTTCTGTATAGATTATCCATAATGTCAGAGCAAGAATTAAATTATTTTGAGAGAGGCATTTAGTTCTAATAAACCAACTATTACAAATATTCTAAAATGATCTCTGTTTTTCCTATCAGAGATTTAAAAAACTGAAAAGGTATATACCTCAGCCAGGAAATAAATTTTTGGTCTAGTTTGGTATGGCTTCCTTTTTTTTTTTTTTTTTTTTTTTTTAATTAACCTATAGTGCCGGTTTATTATTCAAAGCAGCTTATATATTCCTGTTTCTGATAAAATGAAGACTTTAAATCAGTCACCAATACTTTCCTTTCAAAACATTAGTAGACTACTTTTAAATAGTCTTAAAAGGAAAATTTGACCTTATAGGCAGTCTTCTCTTTAAAATAAAACTTTTTATTTTTTTCCTTTTGGATATTATACGTGTATATACAAAAATCTATGTACATGTACAGTTGATCATTTTATACATATATACACACATATATAAAGGCATAAAGATATTCAGAAGGAAGATTATTAAATAACTCATTTTAAAAATTCAAATTAAATCTTATATATATGAAATTCCTTACTTAACATAAGCTAACACTAAACAGATATGGCTAGAAATGTCTGTCTTTTTTTCTCCTTTTTTTTAATGTTATTTGTTTTAAGGTATTAAGTGCAAATCATGATTTGAGAGACTGTCAGTTGGCTTTTAATCATCCTCTTATGACAGAAGGTTGATTCTCAAATATTACTTTATACATCTTCTTTGTCATCATTTCCTTTAATTCCATCCCCCAGAACAGCTTTGTAAGAGCTTAGTTAATGCTTTTGAACAACGGGAGAAAAGGGCCATGGTAATGTGTAGTCAGGCAAGGTAGCATTGTTAGCAGCTGCTTCTGCCAATACTAAAAATAGTGGTTTGGAAGGAATCATAGAAGGCAGAGATCTAAGGGACAAGGAAGGCAGGAGAGCAAGGAGGGATCGCAAATCTCCCTTTCTGATAACTACATAGTGTAATTATAAAAGCTGTGCTATCAAAATACAAAATGTTCTCTCAGTTCATTTGTATTATTAAGTCCCTTGGAGATTCTGTGGTAGATATCTAAAAAGAGTATTAATAGTACTTCCGTTTTTACTTTTTTATAAACATACAGGGAACATACAGTGTATTAGTATAATACAATTTGGGTGCTGTGATTGCAAAAATGTCTGAGTAGAACGACAATTTGAAATAATATGCAGAAGGTCTAGCTGTAACTGCTAGAAGAAGGTTTTGCACCATCCTCATGTAGCCTAGGGAATTGACAAGTCTCTTGCAATTAAAAAAATAATAAATCATACTCTTCCGGCAAATTATCAAGAGCTTAAGAATCTTGACAGATATAAAATGCTTTTGGGGAGACATGTTAAAGTTTTAGCCAAGATCACAGACTTTATGTTTCAGTATATATGTGCGTGTGTTTAAGGCACGGAACATATTTCTTTTAGATCCTTAACATCAAAGTGTTATTTTTCTCCTTTAAGTATTTCCTAGATGCTTTTTTAGGGGGGGATAACCACATTTTATTCATTTTTTCCTTTGGCCATTCTTATTTTATCCATCATTATAATTTGAACAGACACAGTCACCCCATGTTTTTTCCTCCTTCTCTTTCACCATCGTTTTGTACACCGTAACATAGGTAAAATAATGTAACTAATTTCTCCAATTGATTCAAGAAACTTACATTACTTTGTTTCAACTTATATATAAAATATTCTGTTGTCCTTATTGAGGTTATAGTTAGCAGAAAACCAGGTAGGTTTTCTTATAGTAAAAGATGACTTGTGACCAGGAGCAGTGGCTTATGCCTACAATACTAGCACTTTGGAAGGCCAAGATGGGAGATCCTTGAGGCCAGGAGTTCAAGACCAGCCTGGGCAATAGCAAGACCCCATCTCTACAGAAAATTTCAAAAATTAGCCAGACATGGTAGCACATGCCTATAGTCCGAGCTGTAGGTTGAGACAGGAGGATCATTAGAACTCAGGAGATAGAGCTGTGATGAGGCTATTATACTCTAGCCCAGGCAACAGAGCGAGACTGTCTCAAAAAAAAAAAAAGTATTGTGAAAGCAAATGGAATTCATGCTAGTCGTTCTTTGCTCTGTATTTATGAATAAATTTTTCATAGGAGAATTTACAGTATATTCAAAGGAAGAAAGTTATAAGAGTATTGGTCATCTTTTGTACCATGTAAGGACAAGTAATGCAATGTTCACTTTGTTTTCAAACTTTTCTTTCATGAGAGGTTTTTATTGAGCCAACTTTCATATATACCTTGCTAGCCTGAATTCTGAAAATGTGTGTTGGTTGGTATTGGAAAATCAAACAGATTAGGCAGAATCAACTGATACTTATTTTCTTATCAACCTATGTCATTTAGAAAAAATTGTTTTCTCCCACTATTAATGGTGATACTCAAATATGATATTTCTTTAAAGGATAATACCACCTGATATTTTTGGTAAGGTCTGCTGTTTTCCATATCCATTATTTTATGCTGCTGCCTTTAAAAAAAAAAACAAGTATATCTTTCAAATAGCACAAAAATGTTTTTTTAAGATTCATATTTGCAAAACAAACGTGACTAACTTAATGTCTTCAGATCTAAAAAAGCTGTAAAAATATTGATACTTCAATATTTCACTTGCTGCCAGGAAAACAATATTCTCAATCTTTTGTAAAAGGGAGGAGGATTTTTGCATACATTTTTACTCTTTAAATAAAGACACTTATACTATCATAATAACAATTATGTATTTCTTTGTGGTTTTTATTTTTTTTTGTAATTTTACATAAAAGTTATTTTCTATTTTTACCCAGATAAAAAATATTTGTGCATAAAATGTAAAAATAGTAAAATGAGAAAAATAAAACTATTATACAATATGATTCTGTGGTACTTAAAGTTTTTTTCTTGAAAACAAGTAAGTTTCAAATTCTTAGCATATTTGGATAGAAATCTGACAGTCCACTGCTGATGTATTATTCTACATATGCCTTATATATTTCTTTAATTAAAAGCTTTTAATTTGTTACGAACAGATTCTATGGAACTAAAAGAGGTTAGTCTCTTTAAAAAAATAAATGAAGTTCCATCTAAAAAGCCAAAGTGTTTCAGATAGTAACAGATGAAGTGATGTAAGCTGATGAGTAAGCTATAAATCCAAAGTAAAACCCTTTTTTAAAAAACAAAAAATCGCTTCTTGTTGGCTAAGTAGGAGGCTTTAGCAGAAACAGAGTACAGAAGAATAGAACAGGTTGGGGAAAAAATTTGACTTGTGCTTTTTTTATAGTTAGGTAATGATCAAACTGACATGCTTATAAGATACTCTGGTTTGAAACAAATTGCTCTAAAATTATGTAATCTAATTTTATCTAGTTGAAAGTGACGAAAATCATCAGAACACAGGTTTGTTTGTTCTCCCAAGACTGAGGGTTTTTTTTTTTTTTAATGTGGCTTTAAAGCTTAATTTGCAAGCCAGTTATTGGGAGTTTTTCCAGGTAAAGTGGCTTATACCTGTAATCCTAGAGACCTAGTGATTTGGTAGGCTGAGGCAGGAGGATTCCATGAGGCCAGGAGTCTGAGACCAGCCAGACCAACATAGTGAGACCAATGCCACAAAAATAAGAAAAATTAGCCCTGGTGGTACATGCCTGTAGCCCCAGTTACTTTGGAGGCTGAGGCAGAAGGATCACGCCAGCCCAGGAGTTTGAGGCTGCAGTGAGCTATGATGAGACGCCACTGCACTCTCTAGCCCAGGTAACAGACCAAGACCCTATCTGTAAAATTAAGTTAAAATGCATTAATACTAAAGCTGCTTTAGAACACTGCTTTGAAAACTTTCTACAGTGAAGCACCACTTCCTCCCATACCCCCCCAATTTATCAAACAGTGAAATGAAAACTGAATTAGCGGGGGGAGGGGGTGGCCCAATGGAGAGTTACTGTTCAATGAGTATAAAGTTTTGCAAAATGAAAAACTGGACATTTATTGCACAACAATGAATATACTTAATACTGAACTTAAAAATAGTTAACATGGTAAATTTTGTGTGTATTTTCCCATAGTTGAATATTGTTTTAAAAATTACTAGAATTTAAAAAATTCTAGTTTAATTTACCAAATTAATTCAGGTGGGGTGGATTGTGATCAATTCAATAGGTGCAGAAAAACTGAAGTTTAACATCAATTCATGATTAAAACTTTCAGCAAACTAGAATTACAAGAGAAAGGCAAAGAGATATTTGCTTTTAACATTTATATTCAACTTGTGCTGAAGATCCTAGCCTATGAAGAAGACAGGGAAAAGAAAAAACATACATATTATAAGAAATAAGCTGTTCACCTAACAGGTACGTTGCAACAGGATATTGCAACCTTCTTGGGTGAGGGGCACAACAGCAACTCAGACTTCAACCTTAAAAAAGCAAACTGTAACCTAATCATATGTATGCCCATATTAATCTGAAAATAAAACTCTTCACAAAAACAAAATCATATATGTTAAATCCAAAAGAATCAATTTAAAAGCTATGAAAATAAATGAGTTTAGCAAGATATGGTGTAAGGTCAACATACAAAATACAATTTTATTCCTACATGCCAAAAACTAATAAATGGAGATTACGATTTGAAAATTGCTATTTACAACAGTATTAACATGAAGTAATTAATATAACAATTTGTACAAGAGCTATCTGATGAAAATCACAGAACTTGGTAGGAATAAAGAAAATCAAAGTAGGTGAAGAGCAATAATAGTGGATTAGAAGACTCAATTTTAAAATGTAAATTTTGTTATAAAATGTGAATTGTGTAAATGTTTTCTCTAAATGGTCTATAAATAGTTCAATTCCAATAAATATTCCAGCATTTGTCTTTTTTTTTTTTTTGACAAGCTAATAAATTTGTAACTAAAAGGAATTGACCCCAAATAGCCAAACATTTTTAAAAAGAAAAAGTTAGAGGAGGCTGTGGCAACTGTGGAGCCCCCTGGAGCCCACCAGGCACGGTGTGGGCTCCTGCCTGGGACATAAGCCTGGTGAGCCTTGGGCCAAAATGCAGGAGCTGTGGGGCCAAACAGGGCAGAGCAGAAGGGAAAAAAGATTTATGCCAAATCTGTGCTGGATGGTGTTATATGAAGACAGAAAATAGCACTTCATGGCTTGTACCTGGGAATCTGAGAAAAAATTTAACTGAGACCAAAAATAAAAGATAACTTGCATAATCTATATAGAGCTGTTTGTTTATGCAATGTTGTGTTAAGATGTAGTATTCTGTTAAGGGCAGCATAGATAATGAACAGAACAAAATGCAGAAACAGACCCACTGATTTTTGACAAAGATGCCAAGGTGTTTTAATAGGGAAAGGACAGTTGTTTTAATAAATATTCAAACAATTTAATCTATTTGTGGAGAAAAATGAACCTTAACCCTTATCTCCCATGACATAACAAAAATTAATTCAAAATGGATCATAGACCTAAACATAAAAGCTAAAGTTCTAAAACTTACAAAACAGGACAATTATAACCTTAAAGTAGACAGAGATTTCTTAGATATTAAAAAAGAACCAGTACTAAAAAAACAATAAAAAATTAGACTTCCTCAAAAGTTTTATAAATGTCTGTTCTTTGAAAGATACTAAAGTGAAAAGGCAAGGCACAGATTAGGAGAAAATATTTGCAATCTATGTACTGTGCAAAGGTAACATATTTAATATCAAAAATATATAAGTAACTCTTTTAAGTCCCTAAGACAATCATAACATACACCCAAAAATTTAAGCAGACACTTCAAAAAAGAAGTACACGCCAGGTATAGTGGCTCACACCTATAATCCCTATCTCTCTAGGAGGCTGAGGCAAGAGGACGCCTTGAGCTCAGGAGTTCCAAAACAGCCTGAGCAAGACCGAAACCTCTTCTCTACAAAAATAGCTGGGCATTGTGGTGGGCACATGTAGTCCCAGTAACTCAGAGGGGTGAGGCAAGAAGATTGTTCGAACCCAGGTGTTTGAAGTTGGTGAAAGCTATGATGCCACAGCACTCTACCCAGGGGGACAGAGAGAGTGAGACTCTGTCTCAATAAATAGTAAATAGTCAATAAGCATAAGAAAGGCTGTTTGGTATTAGTCATCAGGAAACACAAAATCACAATTTAATACCACCAAAATCTCATTACTACTGCTAAAAGTTAAAAGACAATACCAAGTCTTGAGAAGGACATCACTAAACGGAAATCACATGCATTGCTGGTGAAAAATGTAAAATGTCACTCAACTTTTGAAAAATTAACACTTGTCACAATACAACAATTCCAAATCTAGCCATTTACTGAAGAGAAATAAAACATGTCCTCTGAAAGATATACATTGTTGTCTACGAACAACTCTATAATGCACTTACTTAGAAATCTATTTATGCAAAAGAAGTGCTCAAATGCTCTTCATTCTAAAAGGGAAAGCAAACCTTCCTATCACTAATGTTGGCTTTGCTTTGTAGATGAGAGGATGTGATCCACACTAATACATTGATAAATTTCACATTGGTAGTTGAACCAGAATTTGGCTTGACTTAATGATAAAAGGAAAAAGGTTATGCATTAACAACCCCATGATAGGTTTCTTGTCTCCAGCTCTTAGATCATAAAGAGAAAGAATTTTATTTATTTATTATTATTATTACTTTTTTTTTTTTTTTTTTGTAGAGACAGAGTCTCACTTTATCACCCTCAATGGAGTACTTTGAAGTCACAGCTCACAGCAACCTCCAACTCCTGGGCTTAGGTGATTCTCTTGCTTCAGCCTCCCAAGTAGGTGGGACTACAGGCACCCGCCACAACGCCCAGCTGTTCTTCTGTTTTTGCAGTTTGGCCAAGGCTAGGTTTGAACCTGCCACCTTCGGTATATGGGGCCAGTGCCCTACTCAATGAGGCACCGTCACCGCCCAAAATAAAGAATATTTTATCTTAAATGAAATCAAGTGCTAAAATCTACCCTGTTGACCTGAAATTTATTAACTTACTGATTAAACAAATAAAGAATACCTAATATGAGTCTTCTATCATGGAGGATATGTAAAGCAGTATGTCAAAGAACCAGAAGAAACAGGTTATAGCATTGCTGCTAACTAGATGTGAAACTCAGAGCAAATTTCCTCTTCCATTTTCTCTTTTCTAAGCTAAGATCATAGACATGTTTAGCTACACAGTGCAAGGCTACTGAGAGGATTAAATGAGCTCACACATATGAAACCCTGTAGAAACTATGTATCACTAAATAAACACAAGGGTCTGGAAAAGGATAGAATTCTTTTTTCTGTAGTTAAAGTTGATGCTCATCTTATTTAATGAAAAATGACAAAATATTATAAAATGCTGAATGGCAGAATGAGTGACTAAATCAATAATGGCAAGTTCTGATCTCTTATAATGTGGCAAGCCCTTTATTTTATTTCTCTCGACTTTTTGAAATGGAAGAGTACTATTTGTTTTACAAATGGGGCAATTGAGTCATAGAGCGATTAGACAACTTGGTCAAGGGCACTTGTGTAAAGCCACGCTAGAAAAGCCAAGGCTAGTGCTTTTTATCAAGAGTAAATCTGTATCAATAGGAAATTGCTGTAACCCCTACAGTCACAAAAAAGGAGTTTGTCTAACAAATAAGGAATGCAAATTTTGGGCATTGTTCTCATTTTTCCTGGCTTTTATTTCTCTTATCCAAGTGAGAATTTTACATCCAATTAACCTTATAGCCTATCTACCTATAAGTCAGCAAAGAGTTATAAAGTATTATCATACAACCAATACTTAGTAAAATAATGGCTCTAGGTAATCGTCACCAATAGCTACTAAAACCATCAGGTAAAAAGTGGTGAGATACTTTATAAAGGATGATTAGTTTGATAAAGCCTAAATGAACCAATCAATCTTAGTATCAAAAATGAGAGACCGGATAACATGTGCCCCTTGATATGAATCTGATAAATCTTCCAGATATAAGTAATAGTTTATAGGAAATATAGGAAACAGAGGAACTATCATTTACATGGATATAATCAACAAAAATAACTCAAGTACCAAAAAATTATAAGAAAAATATTGATTATAAGGGGAAAAAAAAGCACTATGGTCTGGGGGGAACAGACTGAGACTCTGTCTCAAAAGGAAAAAAAAACAAAGAGGAAGAGTAATGTATAGATTAAAAGAGATTTAAGAGTTAATCAGCCAAATGCAATGTGTGGTCTTGTTGGGAGCCTGATAACAATAAATAAATTAATTAATTATGAAAGAAATTGAGGCCATCAGGGAAATTTGAATGTGGGATATTTTAAAATACATTTATGTAGGAACTCAGGACTTAACAACTATTTCATAAGAAACAATAGATTCAAATTACCAGAGGGTAACAAATATTACTGACATAGAAATTGGATCCCATTAAACCAGCCCCTGAAACACTTTCATGGCTTTTTATTACCCTCAGAAAGTTCGGTCTCCTTACCATGCTGTGAAAAGATAGAGCTGGCTGATGTCTTTATTCAGGTTTCAGTTTCTGTACTGCTTATTCAAGTATCATTAGCTCATTGTTCAGGTTTATGCATGATGCATTTGGTCACTTTGCTTTCTGCCTCACTGGATGAGAAACCCTAAATTCAGGGCCTGATTTTCTCTTGTTTACCACTACATTCTAAAACCTTAGCTGTCACAATGTTTATAGCATTATATTTGGGGCATTAGCCCTCAAAATACATGGTGATGCCATCTTATATGACTTATTTTATAGGCAAAGAGTTTGTACTAGAGAACTGCTCTTTTTCTGTGGTTACTTAGAATACATTTCCACTGGAATGTGGATCTACTAAAACACATTATTGGGAGCATCAGGAGAAAGTAGAGAAATGATAAAAAGAAGTCAATTAAAAATATCATGGATATTATTAAACACATATGTTCATCCACTTGATAGAGAAATCATGACCACTTACCTATTTACAAAATACATTTATATTCAGATATTTTATCTTTCTGACAATTTATTTTCTTTTTTTTATTATATTTACTTTTTTTTGAGACAGAGCCTCAAGCTATCACCCTGGATAGAGTGCTATGGCATCACAGCTCATAGCAACCTCCAATTCCTGGGCTCAAGCGAGTCTCTTGCCTCCGCCTTCCAAGTAGCTGGGACTATAGGCGCCCGCCACAACACCAGGACATTTTTTGGTTGCAGCCCTCATTGTTGTTTGGTGGGCCCGGGCTGGATTCGAACCCACCAGCTCAGGTGTATGTGGCTGGTGCCTTACTCAGCCCGTTGAGCCACAGGCATGGAGCCCTGACAATTTTTTTTAGTAGAAGCACACTTTGGTAGTAGAGAATATGCTTGCACATGCAGTGGTTCATATTTGGTAACAAGCATCACAAAAGGAAAAACAGCCTTTTCCTTAATCCTTTGTCATAATACATTTGATTTTCGTGTGAATTTTATTTTTTCTCTTTTTTTAGACAAATAATTATTTTATTATAATTCATTGGGATATCTGCTTTAAAATTTTATTTCGGAAATTATTCTATAGTTATGATTAAAAAATAAGAAGAGCATAGCAGATGGCAGCTGATGGTCTTGGAGGAAGTATGTTTTAAGAGCCACAATAAAGACACAATCAAATAGTTAATTGGAAGATGTAAGAATTATATCTGAGCATTTCTCTCTGGCTACTGGACACTCGTGAATTCCTGCCTTTTGACACATGCGCATAAGAATTATCCGCTTTCAAACTGTGCTTGTGTTCACTTGCCAAATTCGTCAATCCTGGTCTTCTGCTTGTTTTCCAGAGTGTAGAGGTCAAAAGATTTAATGCCTGTTCTAGGTCCCCATCTTGTTCTGACATCATAGTTTTGTTTGTTTGGTTTTTGCCTGATAATGGCTCTTTTGTTAAAACTTCAGATTAATGTGAGGATATGATGATTACATTGTTACCTTGTTTGTGTTTCTAAATCAAAGTTCATGTTGTAGTTGAGGGAGCTGAGCCCTTCATCCAGGGGGTGTGCTGTGCACTCTCACAATGCATCCGACAGGTGAGAGCCTACCAATTCCCCTTCCTTCTCTCTTTTCCCCTCTCCTCACTTGAATATACTGTGTTATTTTCTCAGAGAGACATGTAGCTATTTTCCTATTAGATTCATACTAGTATTGACTACATCGGATACTTGCATTTCCGTTCTTATGATACTTTACTAAGAAGAATGTGTTTCAGCTTCATTCAGGCAAATACAAAAGATGTAAAGTCTCCACCTTTTTATGGCTGAATAGTATTCCATGGCATACATATGCCATACTGTATTAATCGATTCATGGGTTGATGGGCACTTGGGTTGCTTCCATGTCTTGGAAATTGTGAATTTTTTTTTTTTTACAGGGTCTCTCTTGTTCAGTCTGGTCTCAAACTTTTGAGCTCAGGCAATCCACCAGATTTATATGACTTTTGAAATTAAACCTAGAAGTGACTTTGCAGAAATTACTTTGTGTTCAAGTGTTTTCTTCTAAATAGAACTTTGTCTTCCCTAAATCTGTGATTTCCAACTCCCAAGCCTGGGGCTGTACAGCAAGAGATGAGCAGCAGGCCAGTGAAGCTTCATCTGTATCTATACCCCCCTCCCCATCGCACACTGAGTCTCCGTTATGGTAAATTGTGTAATTATTGTGTTATCTATTACAATGTAAAAATAATAGAAATAAAATGAGCAATAAATATAGGGCTCTTGAATCATCCCCTAAAACATCCCCCTCCCTGCCCGCAGTCTTTGGAAAAACTATCTTCCATGAAACTGCTTCCTGGTGCCAAAAAGGTTGGGGACCAGTGCCATGAAATGGGCTAGGTTGTGGCATTGATTGACACTAAATCTCACTATGAAAACTATAAATAAGTCTATAAAATACATGACATGATGCCATCGCCATGCAGTTTGAGGACTAATGCCTCAAATATATTTATCGACTGATATCAATGGTGTTGGTTTGAAAAAGTAAAAGGAGTCAGACCATCTGTGGTCTTTATTTTTTATTTATTTATTTATTTATTTTTTTGAGACAGAACCTCAAGCTGTCACCCTGGATAGAGTGCCGTGGCATCAATTCCTAGGCTCAAGTGAGTCTCCTGCCTCTGCCTCCCAAGTAGCTGAGACTACAGGTGTCCTCCATGACGCCCAGCCATTTTTTTTTTTTTTGGTTGCAGCCATCGTTGTTGTTTGGCAGCCCGGGCTGGATTTGAACCTGCCAGCTCAGGTGTACGTGGCTGGCGCCTTAGCCTGTTGAGCCACAGGCGCCGAGCCTGTGGTCTTTATTTTTTAAGTCAAGATTTTTTTGTGAAGAATTCCAGAAATAGCAGGATTGCCCTCCAGCTAAAATATTTCTCAGGGACCCAAAATACATACTACCATTTCTTGTTTTGTAAGTTGAAAAAAGCATTGGCCAAGTAGAATTCTTATGACAGGTTCTTGTCAAATTCCATAATGAAGCAAATCAATGAAATATTTGAGAGCAGTCAGCTTCAGGAGAATTTAGCAAACAGGAAATCAGAAAGCTTTCAAAGGTAAAATTATTCAACTGGGTGGAATCTAGGGCTGAAACATTCCATAATATGTATTTGAAAAACATTTATGCCACTGAGAAAAAGTTCTCTCGTATTTTATTTAGAGTTCTAAAGTTTTTCTCACCTATTTCTTGTGTAAAAAATTAACACCTCATCCCTAATGAAAAATAAATAATGCTACATATCTTTGAAAAGATAAATTAAAATAAGATTGCGTGCTAGGTCTTCACTTCATCTATGAGGATGCCAGAATTTCCCATGGCTATTTGGTTTTCAAATATTCAGTGATATCTTTCAAACAGAATGATCTTAGTTGAGAAGTCACTGTAGGACTTATTGGGAGTAAATTAGATTGTGGAAACTGGATATACCATTTCAGGTCAGTCTTAGTTTACTAATATCCCAGAATGCTGAAGGATTTACTGTTGGGAAATAATGTTTCCTGAAATAAACCTTTCTATACTTTATCCATTCCGCAAAAGTTGATACCCAGGAGGTCAATTTAGTGTCTCTTTTGGGAAAAAGCATGCATAAGTACTATATTTTTTCATTTTGTTCCCTCTGATCAAAATATTTTCTCCCTTCTCTTTCCACTTCTCCACATGTCAAAAATATCATCATCCTCTATTGTCTGCAGTTGACCAGACCCTCCTTCTTGAACACACTTTATTTGACATTACACTGTCCTGATTGTTCAGCCTCACTGGCCCCTACTTTGGGGTTCAGTTTGAGTTTCCTTTTATTTCTCCAACTTACCATCAAGTGCCTGTAACTTTACAAACCACTGATGTGACTCACAAATCTTAAAATACAGCCCTGACTTGTCCTAGAATCCATGAATAGCTCCATCTGCTTACAGGGATAGAATGTTTCAATAGAAATATGGCAAAACTAGACAGGTGTTGTGGTGAGCACAAGGTTGCTGTGCTGAGGTTGCTGTGAGCTATATCCATAGCTATATCCATAGCGCTTTATCCAGGATGGGCAACAGAGTGAGACTCCGTCAAGAAGGGAAGCGAAGGGAAGGGAAGGGAAGGAAAGACGAAAGGGAGGGGAGGGAATGGGAGGAGAGTGGAGGGTGGGAAGCAGAGGGAAGGGAAGTGAAGGGAAGTGAAGAGAAGAGAAACAGTACTTTTTGGTTCCCAACCCATTGGTGCTCTTCTCAGTTTTCTTTTCTCAGTAAACAATGCCTCCATCCCCTCAATTGTTCAAAAGAAAGGACTTAAAATTTTCCTTTGTGCCTTTATTTTCTTCACCCTTACATTCTAACCATCAGTAAATATTCTATCACACATACCTATTGCAAATCTGTCCCCTCTTCTTCATCTTCACCATGACTAACCTCCCGTCCAACTAGATTTCTGGAAGAGCCTCTTTAAATATGGTGAATTATATTGATGGACTTTCTAATGTCAAACCAATCTTGTCTTCCCAAATGAATCTTTCTGGATTCTGATATGGGATATTGGCCTGTAATTTTCTTTTTCTTTCTTTTTTCATTCAGTTAGATGTTTACCTCTTTTATTTCCAACTAATGGGAGGTATACAGGCTTTGTTTACATTATTTTGGTACAGGTTGAATCAAAAGTAATTTTATTCTCAGGTTTTAGTATTGGGTTTATGCTGACCTCATAACTAAAATAAAAATATTTTATTCTTCTCTAATTTCTGAAAATTTTGGGATATGGAATTATTTTTTCTCTAAAAATATGATAGAATTCACCAGTGAAACCATTTAGCTCTGCAGCTTTCTTTGTGTGAAGACTTGTTTTTTATATACCAAATCACGTTTGGTAAATGAAGATAGGAAAACTAAAATTTTCTATTTCATCTTACGTCACTCTGAATAAGTCGATTCCTTTTCCACTTCATCCAATTTGTCCAGTTTGTTAGTATAAAGTTGCTTTTATTCTTTGTCTATAGGCTGTATATTGTATCTTGCTTTTATTCTTGATATTGAAATTTGGATTTGTCTCTTTTTTCTTAATTTGCCTTGCTAGAGCTGTATCAGTTATATTAATCTAAAGAAACTATTTTTGGCTGTGTTAATTTTCTCTATTTTTTTTCTTCCTTATTGAGGTATGCTTTTATCTTTACTGCTTTCTTTATTATTGGGATTAATATAATCCTGTCTTTCTGGCTTCTTAAAGTGGAAATTTATGTCATTGATTTTACACACTTATTTTTACTTATTTTTTTTAGAAACAGGCTCTCATTCTGTTGCTCAGACTGGAGTGCACTGGCACAATCATAACCTTCTGTGACCCCAAGCTCCTGTGTTCAATCAAACTTCCCATTTCAACCTCCTGACTACCTGGGACTACAGGCTCATGCCCCTATGCCCAGCTAAGTTTTGTAAAAATTTTTTGTAGATGCAGGGTCTCACTATTTTGACAAGTCTGGTCTTGAACTCTTGGCCTCAAACAATCTTCCTCCCATGACCTTCCAAAGTGTTGGGATTACAAGTGTGAGTCCCATGCTTGTCCTTGATTTTACACATTTATTCTTTTTTATTACAAACATTTAAAGGTGTACATTTCTCCTACACACAGCTTCAGCTGCATCATGTACATTTGAGAGTGTTATATTTTCATTATAAGTCAGTTCAAATATATCCTAAGTTCCTTTATTATTTCCTATTTTGCACCTTTGAGTTATTTCAAAATATATTATTTCATTTCAAATATTTACCACAGTGCTTTTTATTGTTGTGAAAAGTTACGAATATCCCAAATTTCTTACAACAGGCTATTGTTGACCAGGCATGGTCTCACCCCTATAATCCTAGCACTGTGGGAGGCTGAGGGAGAAGTATCACTTGAGCTCAGGTGATCGAGACCAGCCTGAGTAAGGGTGAGACCCCATCTCTACTGAAAATAGAAAAACTAACCGAATGTTGCCAGTGCCTGTAGTCCCAGCTAGTGCAGAGACTGAAGAAGAAGAGTTGCTTGGACCCAGGAGTTTGAGGTTGCTGGGAGCTAAGCTGATACCATTGCACACTACCCTGGGGCAAGAAAGTAAGACTTCGTCTCAAAAAACCAAACAAACAAAAAGAGGATACTGTTTATTATGCTACCTATAAAAATGATGTGGCATTAGCTCAGTGCCTGTGGCTCAAGTGGCTAAGGCGCCAGCCACATACACCTGAGCTGGCGGGTTTGAATCCAGCCTGGGCTGCCAAACAACAATGACAGCTGCAACCAAAAAATGGCCGGGCGTTGTGGTGGACACCTGTAGTCCCAGCTACTTGGGAGGCAGAGGCAGGAGACTCACTTGAGCCCAGGAATTGGAGGTTGCTGTGAGCTGTGATGCCACACCACTCTATCCAGGGTGATAGCTTGAGGCTCCGTCTCAAAAAAAAAAAGTGATGTGGCATATTAAGTGGCAACATATAAAAAGCATTTTATTAAGGGGAAAACAGGTTATAACAGTATTAAAATATATTTCAATTTGAGGTAGACATACATGTATATCTATATATGTAAATGGCATGTGTTTATGTATAGGTGAAATTTAGACCACACACTTAACTTTCAAGCGAGGTGAGTGCTGTTTCCTAACAGGACTTTTCACTCTCTTCAAAAAACTTCAAGACTTTGTCAAGGGCAAAACATAAATGTCTTAACACAATAATCAAGTACATGAGGCAAAACCTATGTTGATTGGTTTGATGTAACCATGTCAGATTGTATTAAAAAATCAACATGTTGTACCCCACATATGCATAAATGTATTCATGATCTATGTATATGTGTGCATGATTTAATAAAAAAAATACTTTAAAAAAAACTTAAAAACTTTAAAGTTATGTGAAGGATAGTTTAGGATAAAATTTAAAGACAGGGTTGAAGAGATGAGTCATTCTGCACAATAAGATTTTGTTATCTTCTTTGTTGTACTTATTTATGCATAAAATAAAGGAGAAGAAGAGAGCTAGGCAAAGTGTCTGTAAACCCTGAGTTGGAGACTCTTTCGGCAAGAGCGACATCCAATACTCAACATGGAATTTTAAGGTGTTGGCATTGCTATAGTATTTGTTTTACTCTTTTCAAGATGTTATAACAAAATAGCATAAACTAGTGGTTTACAAACAACCAAAATTTAGTTCTTACAGTTCTGGAGGCTGGGAGTCCAAAGTCAGGGCACCAGCAGGTGCAGTGTCTGGTGAGGCCCCCTTTCTGGTTCACAGATGACTCCTCCTCACTGGGTCTTCTCACGGTTAAAGGGGCCTCTTTTATAAGGACACTAATCCCATTCATGAATACTCTGTCCTCATGACAGAATCACCTCCCAAAGGCCTCACCTCCTAACACCATCGGTGACCAGATTTCAACATATGAATTTAGGGTGTGGGGTACACAAATACTCTGATTATAGTCTATATATCCCTCCATATCTGCTACCTGCACCTGCACAATCTCTGCATACAAGTACAAATACATTTAGGTGTGTTTGGAGGCAATTAATGGAAACTCCACCCAGCTTTAGATTTAGAAATTTTAACTAAATATTAAGAAATGGTTAAGCCTACCCACAGACATCTAAGTTGTATTTGGGAGTATATATATGAATTTGAGTATATCTCTGTTGTCTGTTAAAGAATTGGAGGACAATTCATTAAAATACACAAATTTGCTATCTGTCAGTGGTAGAAAAATGACTTTTTAGAGAATCTGTTTATTCCAAATTTGCTACCATAAAAAATATCACTATAGTCACACTTAACATTTAAGAAGGCATAACAGCACAGTGGTTATGGCGCCAGCCATATACATGGAGATTTGAACCCGTCCCAGGCCAGCTGAACAACAATGACAACTGCAACAACAACAAAAAAGAGCTGGGTATTGTGATGGGCACCTGTAGTTCCAGCCACTTGGGAGGCTGAGGCAAGAGAATCACTTAAGCCCAAGAATTTGAGGTTGCTGTGAGTGTGATGCCATGCACTCTACCAAGAGTGACGTAGTGAGACTCTGTCTCAAATCAACAGATAAATAAATAAGTAAAAAAAATAAGAAGGCATAACAGGAATTAGATTTACCTTTCCTTCTTCAAGAATTGTAAAGCCAGAAAACAAAATTAAAACCCTTTTCAGACATTAAATATGAGGCAGCATGGGACAGGGATTCTAAGAGAAGAAAACTAAGTGAGGTAAGCCCCATTTGTTTATCACCTTACAATGATGTTCCAGGACGCAGCATGGGGAGAGGGTAGAGACCACCAGAAAGCCACAATAGCTCCAATTTGCAACGAAGAAAGCTCCAAAAAGACTAGGTGTGGGAGGCCTTCCAGAGGTTCCCCTAGGACCTCTCCCCAGAACTAATCAGTACATGTATGTGAAAACACTACCCAAAGCTGGGGAAAGAACCATGCAACAGGGGGGCACAGGGTACAATCCTTGGAGCACACAGGACCAGAAGTATTTGTGTTTCCACTAAGCAGAGAGGAAAACTTTGTAATTTGTGAGGCATCAGGTATTTAGAATGCTAGAGAATAAAGAATGCCCTGGTCCTACCTAACAAAGCTTACGAGTCAAGTTTAGTTTCAGAACACAGCTTAAGATGGTTTATAGAAAGAAAAAGTAATAAAGTATTGCTTATTTTCATTATTAAAAAATCGTACTATACATTACATGCATGTATCAAAATATCACATGTACCCCCCCAAATATAAACTCCCTAATATCAATTTTTTTTTTTTTTTTTTGAGACAGAGCCTCAAGCTGTCACCCTGATAGAGTGCCAGGCATCACAGCTCATGGCAACCTCCAATTCCCAGGCTCAAGCGAGTCTCCTGCCTCTGCCTCCCAAGTAGCTGGCATTACAGGCGCTCACCACGCCTGGCTATATTTGGGTTGCAGCCCTCATTGTAGTTTGGTGGGCCGGGGCTGGATTCAAATCCGCCTGCTCAGGTGTACATGGCTGGCGCCTTAGCCCGTTGAGCCACAGGCGCCGAGCCCCTAATATCAATTTAAAAAAATCTTACCTGATCTTCTAATTGCAAGTAAAATGCCAACTAATTTCCTTTCTCAGAATTCTTATAGCATTTCTTTATTGCAGTTAACACAGTTCCTATTTTAGGGGTTTGATCCAATTGCACCGTAAATGAGTGTTATCCGGTTGTGTTACAAATTCTCAGAAGATGGGGAACACCCAGATTTATTTATCTTTGTGTAAATATCTTAACCATCTTGTATTTTTGTGCTTTACAGAAATCTGATTTCAAAGTATATATTTGCCAAATAAATGACTATTCCAATAAAGTTTAATCCAAAAATATTAAGTATTAACTGGCTACTAATCAGAATAATGAATTTATCTGGAAATCTACTTTTTTGCAAATGTGAAAGCCAATTAAGAACCATTCTCATGTCATTATTGCTAGTACACTTTCTGCAGCTTGAGCCAAAACATATGTGGTTGGTCAGTTCTTATGGCCATTAGTGTGCAGTTGTAAAATCATTTTTATTATTCTTATTGGAATTTGCAAAGTCTTTTTTCAAATCCAGCTGCGATTATTTTTCAGGTACTTATGCACTAATTATGTAAGGTGTTCTAAGTAATGCAGAGGAAATAGGAATTCGGGAGTTTCTGTGACATTTAAGCCAGTTCCCACTTTTTCCAGCTGATGTCACTATGGCAAAGGTATCTCAACCGTGCAGCGCGAAGCAGGCGCGGGAGGAGGACGTAAATCTACTTAACGTGGCAGAATCAAGAGGAACCGTGTTTGCTCTTGGGGGGGGCGGGGTATGCGGCTGAAAGGGCAGCGGGAAGAGGGCAGAACGTCAGAATTCAGTTCCTAGAATCAGAGGGGCTGAGCCAACACATTTACGCGATCTTACATGAGTCAGCCAAACCGACGGGTTTGGAAGCCGCTGAAACCGCTGCGCTGGCCCACGACAGAGAAGGTAAAGCTTCCCACGCTCTAACTGGAGCAAAGCGTCGGGGCAGCAGCGGTTACAGGCGTTTGTCTCCCTTCTCTGCTCTGAAGAAATCAGTAAATGGACTCCTCCAGGCTGCATTTCTGGTAATGGGCTGTTTTACTGTCTTCCTCCCTGCGGAAAGGCAGGACAGGTAACAGAGAAAGCCCAAGGCAGGACAATGCAGTTTATTAAAAGGAATGGTAATGGCTCAGAGTGTCTGAACATTAACAAAAGTTGGGATAAAATTACCTCCCTGACCACTTTCTTGTTCCAAAGTAAATCATGTGTCCTTAAGTTTTAGCAGCCATTTAGGGACTCCTGTATCTTTTAGTGTCAGATTATGTGGTAAGGTAAAGGAACTTAGGGAACTCAACTTTGGATATTTCTCTGAAATGGAAAGCGGATCTGTTTTCAGATATTATTCAGTTGTGCAAGGAGGCAAACAGATGTGTTCACTAACGCGCCTCACACAGCATACTGCGATATTCACAAGTGGCTAATGCTCGAGCTGAGCTCACACACCTGTTTTCTGTTATGAAACCTGCGTCCAGGGGGTAATGCTTTTCAGGGAGGATCTCAATGGAGACCATTTTTTTTTTATTACTGTCACACTCTAGGTGAAAGGTGATTTCTCTGATTAGGAAAATAATAATTTACATTTTAACCTTTTTAAAACAATGGTTATTTTTTTTCTATCTAAAAAGTAGCGAGCTTTACATGTCTAAAATTCAATTTTCCCCGTCAAGTTTTTAGATGCTCCAGTGAAGAGAGGGTTTTTGCAGAGCTGAAGGCAAGTTCAAGGTGATACTGTGATATTTTATCAGTTTTAAAGTTGGTACAATCAATGGAGAATCTCTATTTCTGTTTCATACCTATTAGCTAATAACGTTATTCCCATGCTGATTATTATTTATTTGGAGTTCTGCCTGAGGACAGCAGGAGTGTTTAGCCTTTCATCACTATCAACAGCTTTGGATGTCAAAGGTTTTTTTCCTCCATTTTTTTTTAATTTGGGTATATATTATGGAGCACACGTGCAATTTTGCTACATCGCTATATCTCATTTGTGGTAAAGTCAGAGCCTTCACGGCATCCATCATGGATCTATTTCTTTGTGTCATCTATCATTTCTTTTATCAGCATTTTACAGTTTTCTTGGTGGTTCTCTCACTTTCTTGATAAAATATATTTCTAGGTATTTTAATTGTTTGTAGCTATTGTAACTGAGATTTTCTTCTTGATTTGGTTATCAGTTTGGTTATTATTGGTGCATAGAAAAGTTATTGATTTTGAATCCTAAAAAACTTACTGAATTCATCTATCAAATCTAAGAGTTTTTGGTGGAGTCCTTAGGGTTTTCTCTACATAAAGATCATATCATCATTGAACATCCTGATTTCCTCCTTTCCAATTGGGATGCCTTTTATTATTCTTTTTTTCTCTTGCCTGATTGCTTTAGTGAGGACTTCCAGTTCAGTGCTTAATAAGAGTGGTGAAAACGGGCATCCTTATCTTGTTCCAGGTCTTAGGGGTAACACTTTCAACTTTTCCCCATTCTGTATGATGTATGCTGTGGGATGGTCACATATGACCTTTATTATTTTGACATAGGTTTCTTCAATGTGTAGTTTGTTGAAGATTTTTTTTCGTGAAGGGAAGCTGAATTTTATTAAATGTTTTTTCTGTGTCTGTTAAGACTATCATATGATTTTTCTCCTTTATTCTGTTTGTGTGACCCCCAATAGCCAAAACATTTTTTTTTTTTTTTTTTTGTAGAGGCAGAGTCTCACTTTATTGCCCTCGGTAGAGTGCCTTGGTGTCACACAGCTCACAGCAACCTCCAACTCCTGGGCTTAGGCGATTCTCTTGCCTCAGCCTCCCAAGTAGCTGGGATCACAGGCGCCTGCCACAACACCCGGCTATTTTTGTTGTTGTTGTTATTGTTGCAGTTTCACTGGGGCCGGGTTTGAACCTGCCACCCTCGGTATATGGGGCCAGCGCCCTACTCACTTCTGTCTTAATAGCAGCCTGCAACAGGGTGGTGAGGACCTTCCCAGGATTTCTTGGGGGAACTCAGTCTCCTCTCCTCTTTTTAGAGCACTGTGGTGACAGCAGCCATGTCTGTAGAGCCCTAGTATCTAGGCTGTCAGAATGGCACCCAGGTGGAGGTGCTCTAGGGTCAAACACCTGTGTGATTCTTTGTGCATTTCTTTTCTCATGCAACATCTGTACAATCTTTAGGCAGCTTGTTGTGTTAAGCCCAAGGCCTGCGTGAGCCAAGGGGTTCTTCTGTAGCCAAATTGTCAAGTGCATATCACAGTGTTGTGAGTCCCTGTCTAGGCAAACTGCCTTGACCTTTTCCTTACTTTTGGTGCTTCCTATCACTTTTCTGGGGAATCCTAGCCTTTTCTCCTAGTCTGTTTGAGATGTATCTGCTTACTATCCTGGTTCCTCCTGCTTGCAGGTAGCCTGTGAAGGCACATATTATCTGTACCTTGTTGGACATCTTGATCCTATCCTGAGACAGAGTTTTATGGGGCAGTCCTGTAGGCTTGAGATGGATAGGAAGAGGGGGAATGAGCCTCTTAGTGCTCTCAGAGGTATTTCAGAAGCAGTCACTGAAACAGGGAAATGAATTTTATAGGTATAAAGAGGATAGGGGTTTAGATGACCTTGGCTCGGACATGATAGTAAATTGGCTTTGAATGAGAATCCTTGACTTTAGGTAGCTAGGAAGGCATGGTTGGCTCTGAGAAAGTTTCTGCAAGATAACTTCTTCCCACAGAAGACAAAGAGAGAAGAATCCCTTGGGTCAATGAGATGATAATAATGAAAAGGGTGAAATAGAGAATGGAAAAAAGAGAGGAAATGTTGATAGCCATCAACAGAATAAACACTATGAAGGAGATTCATCCTTATGAAGCAAAATCTGTCAAAATGAATTTTATTTTTCAAATTTAATTTTAGTATTGAGAATAAGACAGTTCTCAGTTAATGTACTGGGAGTGTGTTGAAACACTTTCTTAACCTAGAATTTCCCCAGTGATCTTTCTGGGATTTTTTTTTCAAAGTTTTGGTAAATTTTAATTAAACGTGTGAAAAGATTAAAAAAAGAAGCACATGTGAGCCCTGGTTAGCCATTTGCAAGATAAAATTGAAGCATAGGAGTTTCTGGAGCAAGATGGCAGCCAAGTAACAGCTTCCTTGCAACTGGGCATGGTGAAACTGGGAAGAGAAGACTTCAGGCATCTCTGGCTGGTGGGATCTGCCCAGAAACATCCCTTTGGGGACACAGGGAGACAGGGTGAGACTTTTGGACCCCCTGAGGAAGGCAAAAGCAGTGGAGAAATGGCAAGTGGTTGCATGTGTTCATTTGGTCTAATCCTGCCAGCAGCTATAAGTACAGCAACAGTGAGATTGCAAAGTGGAAAGACCTTACCTGTGAGCTGTTAGGGTTTTTTTGGACTTGGCACTCAGTTGAACTGCCTTGGGAGAACTTGGGCAAGAGTCCAGAGGTATTTCAGTGTTGTCTAGGGCCCCAGACTGAGCCACTGAGCCAGATAGAGCTACCAGTGTTTGGCTGTGGGCCGTGTGGAGAGAACTGCCCCAGCAAGCTCCACCCTGAGGGTCTCAGAACAAGGATTGGGTGGGCAGGAGCGAGTAATCTACTGACTAAGCAGCCTAAAGGCGGGGACTGAGACACCTTGCAGCCTTAGCCCTCAGGGGCATAGAGTGGGACCGGTTTTTGCACACTGGTTAAGTGGATAGCCACTTAAGGAGTGATTCCAGTGACAAGCACTTTCCTGGGAAAGCTTCTGCTTAGCCCAGGTTAGCAATTGAAAGTGCCTTCTAAGTGGGCTGAGGAGGATGTAGGCTCTCCACCTTGCGGAGTTTGAGAAATCATTAGAGGCCTCCAGTCTCCAGTTTGTACAGCTGTATCAGCATTGTGATTAACATATCGTACCCTAGAAGATCACCTGTTGTCCAGACAATATTTGGCAAGATATATATACTGCTATGTTTTTAGTTTTGTTTTGTTTTGCTTTTAATTT
The DNA here is from genome assembly GCA_963573935.1 of Arctocebus calabarensis. NCBI lineage: Eukaryota > Metazoa > Chordata > Mammalia > Primates > Lorisidae > Arctocebus > Arctocebus calabarensis. The sequence goes on from CAUYON010166954.1 coordinate 43,570, forward strand.
CAACATTTTCCCTATAGATTTTCCTTTTCTTTTTTCTTTCTTTTATTGCTTCATTTTTCTAGTTTAAATATAATTTTCCATTGTTGCCTTTTTCAACAGTTAGAACTTCATTTTTGCTAGTGTTTCTACCCTGATTATTTGGTTTTTCCCCCAATTTTATCCTGTAAAGTTTTTGGTTTGCTTGTTTTGGTTTGATTTATTGCATTTTTTGTCTTTCCTCTCCACTTGGTGGAGGTGGGGTATTGTATCCAAACAGGCTGCCAAAGAGCTGCTGACCTAACCACCTAACCCGGCACCCCCAGAGGTTTGGAGTTCTTAAGTTTGGATCAAAGTCCCCTACTGTGCACGTGTATTGCTCCTGTCCCCCTCTCTCTGTGCCTATCTTCTTTTTGTAAATAGTCACTTCTACCCACCCCCTCTCCTTTCTTCTTTTTCTTTTCTTTTCTTTTATCTCTTTTATCTCTTTCTTTATTTTTTCCCTTCTTGCTCTTTAATCTTCTCATCCTTCTGGTCCTATACCAAAAGGACTCATTGAAACTGTAGTCCAAAGGCACAGCAACTTAAAGAGCAGGAGGAAGTGAAAGGACTATTAGGGCAAGGAAACAGATAAAAGAAATCACTCATGAGGAAGAATCAGCAGAAAACTCTGGGCATCATGAAAAACCTGTCCAGAGCAACCTCCTCTGCCCCCAAGGAACTGTGAGGTACATACTGCAGAGGATTCCACCTATAAGGAAATGTTAGAAATGAAGGAAAGGGAATTTAGAATACAGATAATGTAAACAATCAAGGAAATGAAGGAAACTATGGATAAAGTGGAAGATAACTAAAAGGAAATCCAAAAACAGAATCAATTAAGAGATGAATGATTTGAAGAATATAAAAAGGATTTACCAGAGCTGAAGGAACTGAAGGAGTCAATTAGGGGACTTAAAGATGCAATAGAAAGTATCAACAACAGACTAGACCATGCAGAAGAAAGAATCTCAGAGGCAGAGGACAAAGCTCTTGAGATAACTCAGATAGTTAAAGAGGCAGAAAAGAAGAGAGAGAAAGCAGAACATTCGCTGACAGAATTATGGGCCTCTATGAAGTGTTCAAACATACGAGTTATAGGTATCCCAGAAGGGGAAGAAGAATGCCCCAATGAAATGGAAACCATACTAGAGAATATTATATGTGAAAATTTCCCAAATATCACCAAAGACACTGACACTCTCCTTTCAGAGGGATATCAGACCCAGGTCGCCTTAACTCTAACTGAGCTTCCCCAAGACACATTGTGATGAACCTGTCCAAAGTCAAGACAAAAGAAAAGATTCTTCAAGCTGCCAGGAGTAAGTACCAGTTAACCTACAGGGGCAAATCCATCTTGGTGACTGCAGAATTCTCTAATGAAACTTTCCAAGCAAGAAGACAATGGTCAACTACCTTTAATCTACTTAAACAGAATAATCTCCAGCCCAGAATTCTATATCATACAAAGCTACACTTTAAAATTAATGGAGAAATCAAATCATTTACTGATATAAAAACATCGAGGAAATTCGCCACAACAAGACCAGCTCTATAGGAAATACTTCAACCTGTTCTACACACTGAACATCAGAATGGATCAACAGAAAAGTAAAAACTCAGAAATTAAAGGACAGAACCTAACTTCTACACAGATGCAAAAGATAAAACTAAGCAATGGACTCTCACAAAATAAGATGAATAGAACACTACCACAATTATCAATTATCTCAATAAATGTCAATGACTTGAATTCCCTGCTGAAGAGGCATAGATTGGCTGACTGGATTAAAAAAGACAAGCCATCCATTTTCTGTCTGCAGGAAACACACCTAGCTTCAAAAGACAAATTAAAACTCTGAGTTAAGGGTTGGAAGACAATTTTTCAGGCAAACAGAATTCAGAAGAAAAGAGGAGTTGTGATCTTATTTTCAGATACATGTAGATTTAAAGCAACTAAAGTCAAAAAAGACAAAGATGGTCACTGTATATAGGTCAAAGGAAAAATACAACAAGAAGACTTTTCAATTCTAAATATTTGTACTCCCAATTTAAATGCTCCTAGATTCTTGAAACAGACCTTAGTCTGAGCAGTATGATATCCTATAATTCCATAATAAAAGGGGACTTTAACACTCCTCTTACAGAGCTGGACAGATCCTCTAAACAGAAATTAAACAAGGATATGAGGGACTTGAATGAAATGCTAGAACAGCTCTGCTTGATAGATGCATATAGAACACTCCATCTCACAGATAAAGAATACACATTATTCTTATCAGCCCATGGATCATTCTCCAAAATTGATCATATCCTAGGACACAAAACAAACCTCAACAGAATAAAAAGAATTGAAATTTTACCTTGTATTTTCTCAGACAACAAGACACTAAATGTGGAACTCAACTCCAACAAAAATGTTCAACCCCACACAAAGGCATGGAAATTAAACAACCTTCTGTTGAATGACAGTTGGGTGCAGGAAGAAATAAAACAGGAAATCATTAACTTCCTTGAGCAGAGCAGAAATGAAGACACAAGGTACCAAAACCTGTGGGATACTGCAAAAGCAGTTCTAAGAGGAAAATTTATAATTTTAGACGCCTACATTTGAAAAACAGAAAGAGAGTGCATCAACGAACTGACAAGCCATCTTATGGAATTGGAAAAAGAAGAACAATCTAAGCCTAAACCCTGCAGAAGAAAAGAAATATCCAAAACTAAATAAGAGATCAATTAAATTGATAACAAAAGAATCATTCAGAAAATTAATGAAACAGGAGTTGGTTTTTTGAAAAAATAAATAAAATAGATAAACCTTTGGCCAGACTAACTAGAAATAGAAAAGTAAAATCTCTAGTAACCTCAATCATAAATGATAAAGGGTAAATTACAACTGATGCCACAGAGATACAAGAGATCATCTCTGAATTCTACCAGAAACTCTATGCCCAGAAATTTGACAATGTGAAGGAAATGGATCAATATTTGGAATCACACCCTCTCCCTAGACTTAGCCAGGAAGAAATAG
>CAUYON010166962.1:0-12226 GCA_963573935.1 Arctocebus calabarensis
AAGGAGGGAGAGAGGGATGGAGGGAGGGAGGGAGGGAGGAAGGAAGGAAGGAAGGAAGGAAGGAAGGAAGGAAGGAGAAGGGAAGGGAAGGGAGGAAGGAAGGAAGGGGTAGGGGAAGGGAAGAGAGAAAGGAAGAAAGGAAGGAAGGAAGGAGAAGGGGAAGGGAAGGGAGGAAGGAAGGAAGGGGTAGGGGAAGGGAAGAGAGAAAGGAAGGAAGGAAGGACGGAAAGGGAAGGGAGGAAGGAAGGAAAGAAGGAAGAAAGGATGGGGAAGGGGAGGGGAACAGGAAGGGATGGAAGGAAGTAGGGAAGGGAGGAAGGAAGGAAGGAAGGAGTAGGGAAAGGGAAGGGAGAAAGGAAGGAAGGGGAAGGGAAGGGAGGAAGTAAGGAAGGAAAGAAGGAAGGAAGGGGAAGGGAAGGGAGGAGGGAAGGGAGGAAGTAAGGAGGGAAAGAAGGAAAGAAGGAAGGAAGGAAAGAAGGGAGGAAGGGAAGGAAGGGAAGGAGGAAGGAAGGAAGGGAGGGAGGGAAGGAAAGGATGAAGGGAGGAATAATCATATGATTATGTCCTTGAAAAACTAAGAGAACAACTGAATGGTTATATAATCTTGAAATGCAAAGGAATTTCTAAGCCTTTCCTCAGAGGCAGAAATGTAGAAGGTAAAACAAATCCAGAAAAATTTGAAACAAAATCACCATTAAATCCTCCATATAGAAAACTACACATCTAAGCAAACTAGGGAAATATACATGTTGCACATATGCTAAACAATGGGCTAAAACGTTGGTATTTAAAGATCTTTTACAAATCAATGAGGAAAAACCATTCGCCTTATAAAAATGAGTTAATAGCATACACGTGTAATTAACTAGGAAAGAAAGAAAATGACCCTTGTGAATAAATTTTTTACTTGTCTGGTGAGCAAAGAGCTACACCTTAAAACAAGATACTTGTCTCCCTTCTTATTGAACTATTAAATGTCTACAGATATTTTGGATGAATTGTTACATGCTTTTGGACAATTTTTCAACATGTTTCAAAAGTCTTCAAAGCAGTCCCCATTCTTTGATCCAGTATGCGTGTCAATATAAATTTATCCTAAAGGAATTATCAAATAATTATGCAGATATATGTGTAAAGACTGTTTATGAGAGCAAAAAATGTACAGAAGTAGGGATTAGTTAAATAAATGATGGGGCCTTTATCAATGCAAAACTATGCAGAAATTAATGTAGATAAGGCAAAGCTATTATATATTAATATGAAAAAAATATTCCAGATATATTACTGAATGAAAAAAAGCAGATGACTAAACATGTGTGTGTGCAGTTGCAAAAGAAAGAGGTCACCTTGAATTAGTTGAGGGAAAAAAACAGGGATTTATCATAAAAATGAAGAAATGTGTCAAGGATCCCAAGGCTACTTCTTAGGAGAAATGTCTCAAGAAAAAGTTAAAGCATGCGTTAGAATACTGTCAGTATTCTTTATTTTTCCTCCTCTTTTCTGAGTTTAATTCCATGATCCATGTGGTAGATTACACCCATCCTAGAGTTCCCAAGTTTGGATATTGCAGACCAGCTTTATCTAGGAACTGCTGGGCGTTCTGTAAATTCAAGTTTCAAATTCCTAGAGAGACCTGAGCCACGAATGTATAAATATATGATGCCTATCCTCCGTGTATCAAATATGACCAGAAGAATAGCATTATGTCACTATCAATGTGGGGCCAGGAGCCCAGGAGGACTGGGAAGTTGATGCTCTTACTGAAACAAGGAGAAGGAAGACAGCTGGGCAGGGATCCCACAGGTGGCTTATAGAAATACGTAGACATATGCATATGCAATCACCTAGTGGTCTGCATTCAAATAGAAAGGTGACATCCTCCAAAAATTAGAAAAGCAATTTGAGCCTTGATGGTGGCGTATTTGGCGTACACTTCTTAAACTTCCTCTGTCTCTTACTCTCCGCGTCTCTCTTTCATGCAAACTTTATCCCCCCTCTCTCCAGATTACTAAACTCTCTCCACTAGGCTGATGTTTTCTCTTCCCTTCCACCTTTCAGATCTATTGCATTCTTTTCTGCTGTGCTTTCTAATGGAAATTCCTCAAGCCAAGCTTGCTGTCTCGTCTTTCCATCACCTACAACCTCGTCCTGCACAGTAAGTACCAGGGAATGCTGCTCACAGACACGGTATTCTGAGTCAGCTCAGAACGATGAAGGCCACTCTTTTTTCCCTGCTACCTATAATTCACTTACATGTGTAGGGGGAAAAAAAGGCTGAAAAGGTATAAAAAAATGAAGTCTTAATACTGCTTATTACCAGAAGGCAAGATTATGGACAATGTTAAAATTCATTTTATTTTTCTCATTTTTAAATTAGTTTTAAAATAAAAAGAGAAAGATGAGTGCCTTTTGGACCATCCTCTTCTCATTCAGAAATCCCTAAAGAAAAAAAAAAAAAGAGTGGCACCTGTGGCTCAAGGAGTAGGGCACCAGCCCCATATACTGGAGGTGGCGGGTTCAAACCCAGCCTCAGCCAAAAAAAAGAAAAAAAAAAAAAAAAGAAGAGAAAGACAGAAAGATGCATGATGTGGGAAATGAATACATAGATACTTGTGCCAGTGATTCTCGCACAAGTATCTCGTAAAATCTCTAACATAGTTTTATTTTATTGCTATTTTAGCCCAAGCAGATCAAAGGCTTCAAATCAAATACTTGTCTATAATGCCCTAGCAAAACACTCTATACACAGTGGGAATTTAATGAATGTTTAAAAAAATGAACAAATAAATACACAAATACACCAAAGAAAAATTCATTCTGTAAGTTACATGGCAACAAAACAGAAGAATTTATAAAAATCTTTTAGCTCAGGCTTGTATTTTTTCAGAGCCAAAAGGCTCAGGGTGGGTATTAGAAAAAATTGCTTTCTACCAAAAAGTGATTTCATCATTTTGCACAATATGGAGAACAATTAACAGCCCTTACTCAGAAGGAGTTGGAGAATGTGTTGCCAAAATCTGTTTTGGTTTACAAAGTACTATTCTATACTATTCTATTCATCGTACTTCCTGTGTATTACATGGATGGCACACATGGCACTATAGATGTGATGTACCGAGCTATCCGCTTACATACATTCTCCAATTTTGTTGTTGCTTGTTGTCATTAAAAGCCAATTTTCTCATTTTGTTTTATCCTCTATGTTCAACGTATTTAATATTGTGAGCGATTCTGCAGGACTTGAGGCTTGAGAATTTTCTACTGTGGCATCTAAATGTCCTTCTCCCTGACAGCTGTCCTCCCCCGCCTCTTTTTCCCTTAACCTTATCCAATAACTGCTCCTTTCCACTCCTCTTGATAAAATTGAGTCGCTGAAGCAATGAATACCAAAACACACAAATAATGTCTCTAATCCTGCCATTAGCTGACTTTGGTGATGTCTTCCTGCCAGAGCTTTATATATCAAGTCCATGAACTCACCCTAGAAACAGGGCTACATACCTCATTGCTGAATTCACTATGGTCACCTTCGAAGTGCTCCCCTTGGGAAGCCATGCACCAATGCCAGTGCCTAGTCCACCCTTCAAAGCAATTTTAGAACTCTTTTTCTGGAATAGCCATAAGAGCCATCATCATACAAGGTCTGATGAGTTAAGTTCATGAATACATCCTAGAAAAAGGATTTAGGTCTGTTAAGTTCATGAACATATCCTAGAAAAAGCACTTTGAAGGGTGGACTAGGTGCTATTATCTGTGCAAAGTGAGGGGAACATTTTGAAGGCGACCATAGTGATATTCAGCAATGAAGTATCTAGCACTTTTTCTAAGATGAGTTTGCAAATTGAATTGTCCGACCTTGTGAAATAGTCCGCCTTCCTTTCCAAGAGGGAACACCTATTAGGAAACTTCTCCTGCTAGGCCCTGTTCAATAAAATCTTAGGTGAACAGTTCTCTGGTAGATTTTATTGCAAAATATGAACAATGGTTAATATTAAGGGAATAAAGTTAAAATAGAATATTATTTTAAAACTTTGCTAATGCAACAAGAATTCTGATTTCAGAAGGTTGGTGTTAGAATAGTTGAGTGTTGTTTGGTGGGGAAATTATGTTAGTTTCAATAGGTCCCTACCTCCTGCAAAATGTAAGGTTAGATACCACCAAAAAATCACTCACAAACCATCTCACGTATCTCTTAATAGCAAGAGTAGAAGTTATTTGCCAATCAGCACACCTATAGCCAAAAGGCAGGTGTTCTAGTTTGGACCAAATGCCTGTGAATTTGGACCCTATTGATAAGTTAAATGAATTGAATTTTATTCTTGAAAACTACAGTTTAATTCTCCAAAATTCTACAAAGTGACTATTTGTTAATTCTACAAATTTTCCAAAATGTCCCATGTCTTGGCTGATATTAACATGAAAATTTAAGCATCCTTATATATATTGAGAAAAAAATGATCTAATTCTTGTATTTCTTAAGGCAAGGATAAGTTGAATTCTCAACCCATGAAACTTCTTAGGGGCCTCCTGATCTCATGGAAATTTGCCTGGCCCACTTTATAGATGCCAACTGACTGGGAGTTATTCTCAGAATAGAATGACACCTCTTAAATTGTAGAAAATCTCTTTTCTAAAACTGTATCGGAAAACGACATATTTCTTAGTACTATTCAAAGAGCTTTATGTTTTCAGGCAATTTTGCTAACCCTGGGAAAGGCAAAAGAGTAGATTCCTTTGTAACTCTGCAAGACCATAAGAATGGGTGCTATGACCATTTCCTCATATCATGTACTTAGAATCTTTACTGAGTCATCAATGTTCCATACAATTCAATGTAATTAACTGTAACCTTACAATGGGACATATACTTTCTTAACATTTGAGGGCTAAAGAAGAAATGAAAACAGTCTTTATATCAAAGGATTTTCAGTTCATAAAGAGGTTTACTGTCATGCATTTAAATTCACATAGTGAGCTGTGTTGGAGTGATCATGGTGATTAAAAGGACAATTACATAGTTCAATATTTTGAGTATGAAAAAGAAGGAGCTAAAGGCTCTAAGATAGTTAAAAGTAAAATTGATTCTGTAGAGGAGGGAATTATTACATCTGGTTGGGACGATCATTAAAGCTTCCCATGGTGGGGGGTGGCATTTGAAGGCTGGATGGGATATGGACGCCCGTGCCCTGTGCTTAAAATAGAATTCAAGGGGAGCCCCGTTCACCACTCCATTTCTCATTCTTAGTTTATTGCCTGCACAGTTGAATAAGCTGTGGTTGAATAAAACAAAATTCTTTTTTGCGAAATTTAGATATTTTAGAAATTAATTCATAGAAAGCTTCCCGTTTCCTCATAGCAGTGTGAATTTCTTCAATAATACATGTAGGGAAGATGTCATTGTATTTCTTGAAATTATTACTAATATGTTGATTTTTGATCCTTCCTGTTTAAAAAGATTGACCTGTCTTCTTGGTAGTCGGGAATCTTGAAAACTCAGGCTTCTCTAATTCTATACCTTGTCAATTTTGACAGAACACCCCACTCCGGGAGAAGATCTCATGAGTCATACACATCTGGTAACAGAAGGGGAGACAAGATGGACCCACAGGCATGAAAAGTAATGGAAAGGAAGTTACTCGATTTTTTTCTTCTCCTCTTAATCAGGAAATAGTCTTTCCTCCCCCAGATTTATTTTATTTTTTTAAACAATATATTCCACTGACAGTAAGTTGATGAGTCACTTCCAGGAGATGGGATTTGATTTTTAAATACTTAATTCTTTGTAGTTTACAGAGATCCAGCAGCGACATTTAAAAAATTGTTCGGTTTCTGTACTTTGGATACTCTTTAAACTAAAAGGGCTTGTGTACGTGGGATGGTGAACACTTAGGTAATAATTCATGTCAACCATGCACTTACTACAAAATCTCAAATGCTTCCCCACGTAAATCAGTTCTGACTCCTAAGAAGCTAACTCATTAAAATTTACTTTGAATTCCTGTAACCTTTTCTCAGGAAGCAACAGCAGGTTAAAAAAAAAAAAAAAAAAGTATGGTCTGTGCATGTGTGCATAACTTTAATTCTAGTCTACAAAAGAAATCTTTTTTGGAGGGGGGTAGCTGAAAAGCCTGGCAGAGGGTGGGCAGAAAAGTCATGGAAGTTTGGAAGTATGACACAGTAGGCAGGCTATGGTACATTAGAAATTTGTCACAGGCTATTGATGGAGAAGATGTCAGGCTGAGTCAGTCCCGTGCCTCGGCAACTGTCTAGTTATAAATTAGGTTTCTTTCAAAATTGCACTAATATTTTTGGCCACTAGGTTGTTAGAATTTGCTTCTCCCCAAAGCAGCACCGGTAATAGTGAGTCAGTCTGCATATGCTGTAGCTGGTATTGTGCTATTTATTGCTAGAGACAAGTTCAAAGTCTGGATGTCTGTCCTTGCAGGAATTTCATGATGTTTCTGATGTGGCTTGATATCACCTACAGGATAAAGCCAAAACCCCTGAGCATGATAAGCAAGACCCTTTGTTACCTTGCCATCTTATTGTCTCTTGCGCTTCCCATCTGGATCCCCTGACAAGAGGCTGACCATCTCTCCTCCTTCATGTAACCACTGTACCTTTTAGCGTTCTCCTTATATTACTCAGCATAGTAAAGATGTATTCATAAGAGAAACTCATTGAGGGTGGGGGCCACGGTTTATTACTCTTTGTAGAAACAGCACTCAGTACAGAGTTGAACTGCTATAAATGTTTGGTAAATTAATAAATATATGCTCAATCTTTTTTATATAAAGCATGAATACCAACTAAGTAAAATATTTGACCATGCAGTAGGTGGAATTCTGTAGAGGAGCCCCATATCCATCGCCTTTGTATAATTCCATTTCTTTTGGTTGTGGTTGAACCTCTGCATACTATGAGATATCATTCCCTTGATTACAGACTATCTTTCATGGCAAAAAGGAGATTATCTGGGTGGGCATAATCTATTTACATGGGCCCTTTAAAGGCCAAATTTTAACTGATGGTGGGAAGACTGGAATCAGACATCCAAAAGGTTGAGGGGCATTGGATGTACCTGTGCTGGTTTTGAAGATGTGAGGGGTTACATGCCAAGGAATGTGGTTGGCCTCTAGGAGCTAAGAGCAGCTCCCAGCTGACAGCAAGAAAATGGGGGCCTCAGTCTTACAACCACAGTGGAACTGAATTCTGCCAACAATTTGGATGGGATTGGAAGTGGATTCTTCCAGATCACCCAAATAAAATAACAACCTGCTGAAATCGTGATTTCAGTCTCAGGAGACTCTAAGCGAAGAACCCAGATATGAGCCATGTTACTTCTGACTTACACAGCTGTGCTATAACAGAGCAGTATTGCTAAAACCAATAAGTTTATAGTAATTTGCTATGTAGAAGTGGACAACTGGTATATTGAGTGTGCAACCTCATCAGGCAAGTTGGACATACACATCCTATTTCTGTAAATTTATTTAATTAATGAATATCAGGTGCTCCCACATCAAATTGATGCTTGATAACTAGATCAGAATCCTTAGTCCAAGGCAGTTTGTTCATGACAAATCAAGTAACAAACTCTTACTGGCTATGTGCCATGCCTCTTGCACTGTGCTGGGCTCTGGCTGAAATTCAGTCCCAAATATAAGACACATGATTGGAATTGCTTGATGTTCTGGTTCACAATAGCAAAGGCATAATTGTACAAATTACACAAACTTTATGTAAAATAAGTGAACAAAATAGCCTTAAAATTTGAATATTTAGGGGGCTTCTGCTGTAACAAGTATATTTATTTTCTCATTAATGTTCTCTTAATTTGGTTCATTGAAATATGCCTAGTGTTTTTGGATAATATCCTCTTTCTCTTACGTATTTTTAAGCATTTAACACTGTGATTATCAATTTTTGTTTAGCTTTTGTAATGCTATAATGTTGGTGTTTTCGCATTAACTAATGAGCCACATAGCTAGAAATGGAACTCTTTAGGTTGGGAATTGCTAAAGTGATTCTACATTAAGTATGGCATGCTTTTACTGAAAATTATATATTTTAGAAAATAATTATATTCTGGCAGCTTAGAACACATAAAGTTATGAAGTTGCTAATTATAACAGTGGTCCCCAAACTTTTTGGCACCAGGGACTAGTCTCATGGACACATTTTTTCCATGGACCAGGGAGCGGAAAGGCATTAGATTCTCATAAAGAGCTTGCAGCTTAGATCCTTCACATGTACAGTTTACAGTAGGGTCACTCTCCTACAAGAATCTAACACTGCTGCTGATCTGATAAGAGGAGTAGCTCAGGCAGTGATGTGGACAATGGGGAACGGCTGTAAATACAGATGAAGTGTTGCTTACTTACCTCTCTCTCACCTTCTACTGGGCAGCCTAGTTCCTAACAGGTCACAGATTTGTTGTGGTCCACCACTCAGGTGTTGGGGACTGCAGAATTATAACTTCTTTAACACTTTTGAACCAGTTAGTAGCCGGATGATGACTGATTACAGCCAACTCCTCAAGTATTCATTAAGAATTTAGCATATACTGAAGCATGGTATAGCCCATTAATACACGGAAGATTAAAATATCTGAACGTTCCATTTGGGGAGCCACAACTTACGCTAATATATAGAGAGCTGGCCATGGACTGGGCTAGCCAGGCAACTGCCCTGTCACAGTCTGTAGGATGTGCCACACCGTGGCAGAAAAATAAGACTGGGAAGATCCCCTTACCAAAACTTTTTTGAGAGTATACACCTGCGCGTGGTTGGAAGGAATATTTTTGAGTAGCTTCTTCAGGATGAGGAATAAGGTGGTAAGGCCCTGAGAAGATGTGCCACATGTAGTGTTTTGGGGCTGGAGGAAGACAGTCTTGGGAAGAAGGGGATAGGAACTGAGTTCTGGTCTTCCCTCCATACTCTTCCCCAAACCATGTCAACCTTGCCTTCACATACAGGTTGAACTGACATTTAACCAGTGTGAATTAGAAGGGGGCCCAATGATTAGTCTACCAGGGGTTCCCACATACATTTTGGACTATAAATTGAGAAGAAACTACCAAATACTATCTGGCATATAGAAGCAAGTTGAAGGCACAATACAATTATATCAATGAACTTAAAGAGTTAAGACCACAGGAGGCTGTAGGAATATGGTAGATGTGGGACTTGGGAGAGATAGATCTCCAATGAAGTGGAGATGTTACTTTTCCTGGGTTTTGCAGGGAGATGCATGGCGGAGCAAACTCTGGGTCTTGGATAGGGATCTGAGCAGGTGAGGCAAGCCCAGCTGGCAGAGAGATGCAATTCCTGCCAGAGAGATTTTAGAGTTGATCTATTAGACATTAAGGAGTGATTCCCTTTTGTTAAACAGGTGGTGCCTAATTAATCAAGAATACTCTGAAGTTAATCAGCTGTTCAGCAACAAGTTAGCAGCTGAAGAATTTTAGTTTGCTAAAAGATATCTGCATCAGAGAAATGTTTCCCAAACTGGTGTGATTAAAAAAAAAAATGGCAATGTTTAAAGAAAAGATTACTAAGCCTCTCTTGTGGTGCCTTATGTTTTTGTGGGTTTGAGGTGGAAGCAGTATTTTTATAAGTTCACAGAGTAAGTCTTATTTTTGCATAGGTCTCTTACAGGTGGTTGGAAAGTGTATTCAACAACAATTTTAGGGTTTACCCTCTGGAGACTGTCACTCAGATTAAACAGAGAAAATAATTTTGGTGACAAAAGTAAGCACTCTGGAGAACTTCATTTAAGCAATTTGACATTTTCCATTTAATGGCACTAAACTGAGCTCCCAAGATTTTTGTATTTTCTGTCACTACTTTCTTAATTGTGGTATCTATAAAAGAGAAAACACTTGTGCAGCTTAAAAATATTACAATAAATTTCCAACACTATCAAAGTATCAACACAGGACTTTTCTTCTGCTTACCAGTAGAGGGAACTATAACTCTTGATATAAATAATCAACTTTTTTTTTTTTTAATATAGGTAGAAATAACACCACTGACCTTACACAATATTACCAAACCGCTATACCCTTAAAGTTATAATTAATGCACAATAAGTATAATGTAGTGTATATTTATTTTGTATTTTATAACTTGGGATTTACTTTGCTTATTATATTCTTTTGCTTATGATGTTCCTCCCAATATAGACTTCTTTGTCAACCCAAATGGACCACAATTACTAGGATAAATGTGCCCCTTTTCTAGCCATCCAATTTTACCTATGGTTTTCCCCCTTTTGTAGAACACAACTGATTATCATGTTTGACTATAACATGCTTGCTTGCCACCCAGATCAGTATTTACTCTTTAATAGATCCTTCTCTGATCTTCCACTTCTCAATTTCCATAGCAGAACTGAGTTTCTATTTTATAACACTTAATACAACGTTTTATGTTCATTAGAATAAATCATGGCTTTTATTATTCTTCTGTTAGGTCATAATTGGAATTTCCAGAAACAAATACAAAATGCCCAGTAATGTTTGAATTACAGATAAACAATGAAATTCGTTTTAATGTAAGTATGTCCTATATTTGAGACCTGCTATACTAAAAATTATTCCTGTTATCTGGAATTCACATTAAGTGGACATTTTGTATTTTTATTTGCTACACCTGGCAACTCTAATCATAAACATTTTGATTGCCAAGTCTGTGGTTCATGTTCATAACTGCAGAGCATAGTGTCAATTTATAGAGTCAGATGCACATATTGCCTAAGTTATTGGAGAATGAGGGCTATTACTTTTGAATACAATAAATGCTTTTAAATGATCTGCATTAGTATTGCATTAATGTGCTGACAGTGAATTTCTGTTCACTCGAAAAAAGAAAATAGTTGTAAGAAAATTTTATGCTAAGTAGAAATTTAAGGATTTAAAAATAAAAACTGGAGGGGAATGTTTGAAAGATATTTAAGTGCCTTAAAATATCTCTTTGAGTAGTTAAGAAACATTATATGATTAAGAAAATTCTCTTGCCAAACGATTACAGACTGCTTACAAGAAAAAAAGTGTATGGTTTTTAAAAGATACATTATGCATTGAATCAAGACATAACTTATAAAAAGATAGTACCAGTACTATTCATTGTTTAGAATAAAAAGATTATTCCCATACTTTGGCTTGAAAAAGAAGGAAAAGTGTTGTATAGCTACTACCCTGTTTGAATAAATACATTTTGTGTACTTAGTCCAGAATGTTTATAAGTCTGGTTACCTTAAACCAAACCTAGGGCATTTCACCCCAGATTTTTTTAAGGTTCTGATTTAGTAATTTAAAAAAGAGCAAACATTTGCAATTTCCTCCTGTTAACATGTAAATTCTGGATAGTCTCTATAATCTTCCTCTGACAGGTAGAAGTCATATGCTGGACAACCTTCCACGTTCCATTGTACTCCATTATACTCCGAGGACATTAGTATATAGAAAGATGTTTATATAGCCAATTAAAAAGAATAAAGCCTGGCATGGTGGTTCACGCCTACAATCCTAGCACTCTGGTAGGCTGGGGCAGGTGGATCACCTGAGCTCAGGAGTTCAAAACTAGCCTGAGGAAGAGCAAGACCTCGTTTCTACAAAATACAGATCAAACACACACACACACACACAAACTAGCCGAGCATTGTAGGCAATGCCTGTAGTGCCAGCTACTTGGGAGGCTGAGGCAAGAGCCTCGCTTGAGCCGAGGAGTCTGAACTTGCTGTGAGCTATGACGCCGCCACAACACTCTACCCAGATGGAGACTTTGTCTCAAATACTAAATAAATAAATAAATAAACAACAGTCTAAAGCAGGAGATAACACTAATATGTGTGTACATGCACACACACACACACACACACTGAAAATCACACGTAACTAAAAGTTGAAAGCAATTTGAATCTCAGTAGCAACAAAGAGATATAAAATTTGTTACAGCGAGGAACAATTCTTCACCTATTCACTCAAAATTTTTAAAAAGATTATGGGTGGAGGGAGGGCAATTGGTGGGATCACACCTACGGTGCATCTTAGCAGGGTACTGGGGAAACTTATTAAATGTAGAGTATCAATGTCTTTATAATAGTGATCAAGAAAATGCCATGAAGGCTAACTGTAACAGTACGATCAAAACATTTCTGAATGTATATGAATCGTGCCCTGTGATTGCACCAATGTACAGAATTATGATTCAATAAAATTAT
>CAUYON010166968.1:0-13815 GCA_963573935.1 Arctocebus calabarensis
TGTCTGTCTGTCTGACTCCGGGCTCTTTGTCTAGGGGTATATATAGTCTCATGGGGCCTTCTTTAGTTACATTTAGGGTCATGTCTGGGTTATGAATGAATGGCTATAATCCCTTTCATTCCCAGGCCTAGGAAATGGGTATTCTCTGTTCAGCTGCAAGTGCAAGGGAAGAGAAACCTAAGGAGCCGGTGTCTCCCCAGCAGTTGTCTGGCCCCTCTGGCTACTGGAGCCTCCTGCGGGGACCCCCCCACTTACCCTCCAGCCTGCTGGTTCCTGTACTTGCTGCCACCACACCAAGCACCAACACCGCCAAAGTGGAGGTAGCCAGTTTGCCCTCCCTCACCCCCCACTTTCCCTATATCAATTTCATCAGCAAAGAGAAATAATTTGATCTCTTCTTTCCTCATTTGGATCACTCTGATTTCCTTCTCTTGCTTGATTGCTCTGGTGAGACATTCCAGCTCCATGTTGAATAAAACTGGTAAAAGTAGGCAATCTTTTCTGGTTCTAGTTATAAGTGGAAATGCTTTCGTTGTTTCCTAATTCAATATGATGTTGGCTGTAGATTTATCATATATAACCTTTAAAATTTTGAGGAATGCTCCATTTATACTGCTATTGTTGAGTGTTGTTATCATTAATGGTGCTGAATTTTGTCAAATGATTTTTCTGTGACAATTGAGAGGATCATATGATCTTTGTTTTTGCATGTATTTCTGGGGTGAAATTACATTCATAGATTTGTTTATATTGAACCATCCTTGCATTTCTGGGATGAAACCCACTAGGTCACAATGAATTATTATTTTGATGTGCTGTTGAATTTAGAATTCTAATTTTATTTTTTATTGAATCATAGCGGTGTACATTAGTGCAATCATGAAGTGCCCATCAATCCATGAATGTAGAATTCTAAAATTTTTATTTAGAATTTCTGTGCCTATATTCATAATGGATACTGTAGGTTTATATTTTTAGTTGTGTCCTTTCCTGACTTTGGTATCAAGGTCACATTGGCATCATAGCAGAAGTTATGGAGATTCCTGTCTTCTCAATATTATTCTCAATATTATGGAATAATTTCTACAGTACAGGTCCAAGTTGTTGTAGATTTAGTAAAATTAGGGTATAAAATCTCCTTGTTCAGGACCTATTCAGTTGGAGGAGTTTTTATTGCTGCTTCAATTTTGGTGTTTGATACTGGTCTGTTCATGAGTTCTATTTTTTCCTGATTGAGTCTTGGGAGACGGTGTGTTTCCAGGATTTTGTCAATTTTCTACACATTTTTGAGTTTATGCGCATGGCCATTTTTATGGTATTCTTAAAATTTTGTACATATATTTTCATAATATCAATTATGACTTGTTTTCATTTTTAATTGAGTTTATTAATTAATCTTTTGTGTTTCTAGTTAATCTAGCAAAAGGCTTGTCAATTTTGTTGATCTTTTTGAAGAACCTAGTTTTTCATTTATTATTCTTCTGGATAATTACTTTGTTCTCAATTTCATTCAGTTCTGCTCTGATCATAGTTATTTCTTTTTTTCTGCTGAGTCTGGAATTGGTTTGTTCATCTCTTTCTACTTCCTTCAGATGATTCATTAGATTGTTGTTTTTTGATCTTTTTGGTATTTTGCATGTGATATTTAAGGCCACCAAGTGAAAACTTCTGTCATAAGAAAGTAGCAGGATGCATCACTTTACCAGATGTCAAACTATACTACAAAGATTCAATAGCCAAAAGTGAATGGTACTGATACAGGGTTCCTCCATTCAGGAATAAAGAATACCCACCATTTTCTAGGCCTGAGCAATTTCATGTAAATTTCCTAGGCCTAGAAAATTTCATGAAGGGAATGCCCTGACATTTTACCCCTGGTAAGTGGAAGGGACTATAACCATTCATTTCTTAGACTGTATATACCCATAGACATCGGACCCAGGTGGAGAATTCTGACTCAGGTCTTTCCCTCTGCTGGAAGCTCTGGTGTTTTTCACTCCTATATTCCTTTCTGGCTAATAAATTCTGTCCTACCAGTGATCTGTGGTCTATGGGTTTGTTCTTTGGCTCTTTGAGACCAAAGATTTCCTGAAGAAAGAAATTATGGCAATAGTACTAGCACAAAAACACGGACATACACCTATGTGTACGAACAGAGACCATACTTGAAATCATACTCATATTCCCATCCGATTTTGATAAAACTTTTACAAGACATACACTGGGGAAAAGGTTTCCTGTTCAATTATTGGTGCCTGGGAAAAGTGGATAGCCACATGTAAAAGACTGAAACATGATCCTGTCCTCTCACCACTCTCAAAAATTAAATAATGATGTACTTAAACCTAAAATAAGAAACTATAAGAATCCTAGGAGAAAATGTTAAAAACTCTTACATATAACAGCTTAGGCAAGGAATTCATTTTCTACATGTGTGGATGTGGAAAAAAGGGAACACTTCTACACTGCTGGTTGGAATGCACACTAATACGTTCCTTTTGGAAGGATGTTTGGAGAATACTTAAAGATCTAAAAATTGACCTGCCATTTGATCCTATAATTCCTTTACTAGGTATATACCCAGAAGACCAAAAATCACATTATATCAAAGACATCTGTACCAGAATGTTTATTGCAGCCCAATTCATAATTGCTAAGTCATGGAAGAAACCTAAGTGCCCATTGATCCATGAATGGATTAATAAATTGTGGTACATGTAATACCATGGAATATTGTGCAGCCTTAAAGAAAGATGGGAACTTTACCTCTTTCATGTTTACATGGATGGAGCTGGAACATATTCTTCTTAGCAAAGTATCTCAAGAATGGAAGAAAAAGTATCCAATGTACTCAGCCCTACTATGAAACTAATTTATAGCTGTCGTATGAAGGGTATAACCTAACTATAACACAAGAATATGGAGAAAGGGGCAAGGGTAGGAAGGGGAGAGGGGAATTGGGGGTGGAGGGAGGGTCATTGATGGGGCCACACCTATAGTGCATCTTAGAAGGGCACCGGTGAACCTTACTAAATGCAGAATACAAATGTCTTCATATAATAACTGAGAAAATGCCAGGAAGGCTATGTTAATCAGTTTGATGAAAATTGTTCAGATTGTATATGAAACCAGCACATTGTACCCCTTGATTGCACTATTGCACACAGCTATGATTTAATAATAAAGACAATAAAAAAAAAAAAAAAACAGGTGGAGGGCAGTGGCTCATGCCTGCAATCCTACTGCAATCCTACCCTGGGAAGCCAAGGCAAGAAGATTGAGGATGGCTTGAGGTCAGGAACACGTGACCAGTGAGGCTGCATCTCTACAAAAAACAGAAAAATTAGTTGAGTCTGGTGATATGTGCCTGAAGTCCCAGCTATTTGGGAGGCTGAAGCCAGAGCATCCTTTGGGCGCAGGAGCGTGAGGTTGTATTGAGCTATGATGATACCACTGCACTCTGTTCCAGCAACAAAGTGACACCCTGTCTCACAAAAACAAAACAAAAAGTATAAAACATTTGTTAAATGTATATTTGAAGTATGTACAGTATATACCTGTATAACAACTTAAATAATTCACAAAAGCAAAAAGAGCTGTGAGGATATATTGTCATAATCAGTTTATTCAGAATAAGCTTTCAGTAAGCTATAAAATTAACATAGTGCTTCAAATAGTACCCATATGTAAGTTGCTGGAATTCTAAATTATGTTACTAGAAAGTCACACATTTCCCTTACAAATCCTGGATCTTTGCAGCTGTTTCCTCCCTCAGTAAATGGAACTATTAACTTCTCAACTCTCCAAGCCAGAAACTTGGGAATCAATACTACTAATCGCTTCCTACTCAAAGACCTTTCACATCAATCCATTCACTAAGTCCTTATCAATTCTACCTGCAAAACCTCTTTCTCAGATCTAGCCTTCCCTCTCACTCCCCACAGCCACTCTTCCAATTCATATCTCATGAATAAATATTATAACAACTTCTACCTGGTTTCCCTATCCTCAAACTACCCATTGCATTTCCAACAACCCCAAACATTTAAGTTTCAGGAGTGAGAATTTCAATTCACCCCTGGTGTAAATCATGTACCATTCAGAGAAACTGGAATGGGAATTGGAAAAAAAAAAAAAAAACAGGTGAATAGCAGAAAAGGAATAATGACTTTTCCCCATGGTAGCTCAGCAAAGACAAAAGAACAACTGAATTTTAAAACTATACTGAGAATTCCTATAAAAAGTAATAAGCTTACAAGAAGTTAACAACATATGCTTTGCATGTAGTCAAGGCATTGTATAACCACATAATCCAAGGAAGGAGTTAAAACATTACCCAAAGATTTTCCATCTCAGGCTTCTAAGGTATTATTATAAAGCTCAAGATAGGGAAGACCCAGGGGAAACACTTGAGTCATTTAAAAAAAAAAAGACTATCCGCAACAATTAAAAAAAAAAAACAAACTCAATGAATCCCCAACAATAAAAAAAAAAAAAAGTGAATGAGTGAAAAAATAAGTGGAAGGATTCAGTAATGTATATATTTACAGGCTATACCACAAAGAAAAAGAGTTACCTCCTGAAAAATGTCTAGCAAGCAAAGGATGAAAGAAAAGCTGAAATACATCAAAATACTCATTATAACTAATGTGAAATATATGACACATTCATTCAACTAACATTTGAACATCTACTATATGCTAAATACCATGCCAGAAATAGAATTAAAACAAAATAAATTCCTCATGGAACTTATTGTCAGTTCTGACATGTTGCCTTTAAGGAAAATATATGTCTAAGGCATTTGTAACTCCCAATCTAATGTTCTCATGTGACTTTCAGTTCCTCAACCACAAATCTTTTTTTTTTTTTTTTTGGAGACAGTCTCACTTTGTCACCCTTAGAAAAGTGCCGTCGCATCATACCTCACAGCAATCTCAAGCTCTTGGGTTTAAGCAACTCTCTTGTCTCAGCCTCCCAAGAAGCTGGGATTACAGGCACCCACCACAATACTCAGCTATTTTTATTTTTATTTTTTATTTTATTTTTTTCTTGGCAGTTTTGGCCGGGACTGGATATGAACCCACCACCTCTGGCATATGGGGCCGGCCACCTACTCCTTTGAGCCATGGGCACCGCCCCCCAGCTATTTTTAGAGACAAGGTCTCCCTCTGGCTCAGGCTGGTATCCAAACTGTTGGCTCAGGTAATCCGCCTGCCTCAGCCTCCCAGAGTGCTAGGATTACAGGTGTGAGCCACCACACCCCTGACCTCCTCAACCACAAATCTTAACAGAAATCGTATGCTTATAGTTAAAATAATGGATTTTAAGACAAAATTTGAAGAAAGGTATCAGAAGTAGGTGGGAACAGATACTGCTTGTTACACATTAAATCATTGATGCCTCAATCTCCAGAGATTCTGATTTTAATGGAGTATTGTAAGGCTCAGGCATCAGCATTTCATAAATGGATTCAGGTGATTCTAATGCAAAGCCAAACACTATCAATTAAATCACGTGATTATCATTAAGTGTCAAATCCCACTGAACTAGAAGGAAAAATAAGACCATTTCTGTAACCAGGAGAAATGGAAGGCATATAGCAGAAGGAGGGCATATACCTGGAGGGCTTTTGATGATACAATGAACAAAATTTTATAGCCATAGGACATGGAGTCTTACTTCGAAAATACTCAAGCAGATGGCTGGGTGGGGGGGCCTGTAATCCCAGCACTCTGGGAGGCTGAGGCAAGTGGACTGTCTGAGCTCAAGAGTTTGAGACCAGCCTGAGCAAGAGTGAGACCCCATCTCTACTAAAAAATAGAAAAACTAGCCAGGTGTTGTGGTGGGTGCCTGTAGTCCCAACCACTTGGGAGGCTAAGGTCAAAAGGATCGCTTGAGCCCAAGAGTTTGAGGTTGTTGTGAGCTATGACACCATGGCACTCTACCTAGGGTGACAGAGTAAGACTTGGTATTTTTTTTTTCCAAGAAGAAAACTATTTCATGGGCTCAGCACCCACAGGTCAGTGAGTAGGGCGCCGGCCACATACACGAAAGCTGTTGGGTTCAAGTCTGGCCCAGGCCTGCTAAATAACAATAACAACTGTAACCAAAAAGATAGCTGGGCGTTGTAGCAGGCGCCTGTAGTCCCAGCTACTTGGGAGGCTGAGGCAAAAGAATCACTTAAACCCAAGAATTTGAGGTTGCTGTGAGCTGTGATGCCACAGCACTCTACCAAGGGCGACATAATGAAAAAATGAGACTCTGTCTCAAAAAAAAAAAAAAAAGAAAGAAAGAAAGAAAACTATTTCAAAGTATAAGGAAGACTAAGATTATCCTAAGCTGGCTCGGCGCCTGTGGCTCAGTGGGCTAAGGTGCCAGCCACGTACACCTAAGCTGGCGGGTTCGAATCCAGCCTGGGCCCGCCAAACAACAATGATGGCTGCAACCAAAAATAAAAATGGCTGGGCATTGTGGCGCGCGCCTGCAGTCCCAGCTACTTGGGAGGAGGAGGCAGGAGACTCGCTTGAGCCCAGGAATTGGAGGTTGCTGTGAGCTGTAATGCCACGACGCTCTACCCAGGGCAACAGCTTGAGGCTCTGTCTCAAAAAAAAAAAAAGATTATCCTAAGCAATCATGAAGGACAGGTAAAGATTCATGTCCAAGGCATGAACTTGTATGTCTGTAATTTCAATATATTTGAGTGTTTTTTTTTTTTTTTTTTAAGATAAAAGTCTCAGTATGTCACCCTCAGTAGAGTGTTGTCACTTCACAGCTCACAGTAAACTCAAACTCTCGGGCTTAAGCGATTCTCTTTGCATCAGCGTCCCCAGCAGCTGGGAGTACAGGCGCCCACCACAATGCCTGGCTATTTTTTTGTTGCATTTGTCATTGTTTAGCAGGCCCTGGGCCTGATTCAGACTTGCCTATCTCAGTGTATGTGGCCGGTGCCATAACCACTTAGCTACAGACACTAAGCCATATTTCATGTTTTTCATTAAAATATTATACCTTTCTAAAATAATGTTCATACTAATAAGATTGGAAGTTTTCAAAGAAAAAAGAAGTTAAGTGTAAAAATATGCTACAATCTAACTCAGAAGCCTAAGTGCTTAGACAATGATTATAGTTCTAAGGATCACATTATAACCACAAGTTCCATACCTGAAAGGACAATACATGGTTAAAATCTAGGGCTCTGAACCCAGACTTACCCAGGTTTAAGTTCCCACAGCATTCATGATAGACTATCTTTTTTTTTTGAGACAGAGTCTTACTTTATTGCCCTCAGTAGAATGCTATTATGTCACAGCTCACAGCAACCTCCAACTCTTGGGCTTAAGCGATTCTCATGCCTCAGCCTCCCAAGTAGTTGGGACTACAGGCGCCCGCCACAATGCCTGGCTATTTTTTGGTTGCAGCTGTCATTGTTGGTTGGCAAGCCCAGGCTGGATTCGAACCTGTGAGCTCTGGTGTATGTGGCTGACACCTTTAGCAACTGAGCTACAGGCACCAAGCCATTTTAGACTATCTTTTAATCACTTTTTCTCCAACTCTCACATGGTGTTATTCATACTTTACCTAAGATTCAGTTTCTTAACCTATAAATGAAATGAAATAAAATGAAAATTTAATACTAATAAAGAGTGGCTGCAAGGATTAAATCTTGGTAGAAGACTTTACTAAGGAGTCTGGCTCAACAGGAAGCTCTAAAAACTATAAAAACATTATTATAGGTATTTAACCTATAAAATTATAGCAAAGCATACATACTACCAAGACCTCCCTCTTTTTTTTTTTTTTTTTTTGAGAGAAACAATCTCACTGGCATCAAGGGTGGAGTACAGAGCCAAGATCATAGTTCACTGTACCCTCCAACTCTTAGATTCAAGCAATCCTCTGACCTCAGCCCCTGGAGTCACTAGGATTACAAGCACATACCACCAAGCCCAGCTAAAAATGTTCCCCCCCTTTTGTACAGGCAGAGTCTCCCTATGTCGCCTAGGCTGATCTAGAACACCTGGCAGCCTCAAGCAATCCTCCTGTAAAAATAATGCCTGGATGCAGTGGCTTTAGGAGGCACTGAAATTATAAGCCTCCCAAAGCACTGGAATTATAAGCATGAGCCACTGCATCCAGGCATTATTTTTACACTTTTAAAATTTATTTTTATTTCTGTAAAATATGGGAATGCAGAAGGTAATTACGGTAGAAGAGAAGGTCCAAAATATCAGAAAATAGTAAAGAAAAAGAGTGAGATATAGCCATCATGGAGAAATCAAACGAGGTAAAAGTAGGAGAAAACACAAGCTATAAAAGGAAAAGGCCATCAGGCCTAAAAGAAAGCTAGCAAGGACAAACGAGTTGATCACAGTGAAAATTTATAGAACAAAACATCTCTAAAATAAGAAATGTTGGCTCGGTGCCTGTGGCTCAAGCAGCTAAGGCACCAGCCACATACACCTGAGCTGGCGGGTTTGAATCCAGCCCAGGCCCACCAAACAACAATGACAGCTACAACCAAAAAATGGCCAGGCGTTGTGGCTGGCGCCTGTAGTCCCAGCTACTTGGGAGGTGGAGGCATGAGAATCGCTGGAGCCCAGAGTTGGAGGTTGCTGTGAGCTGTGATGCCACAGCACTCTAGCCAGGGCAACAGCTTGAGGCTCTGTCTCAAAAATAAAGAGAAATGGCTCGCACATGTGGCTCAACGGGCTAAGGCGCCAGCCACTTACACTGAGCTGGCAGGTTGGAATCCAGCCCGAGCCCAAACAACAATGACAGCTGCAACCAAAAAAAAAATGGCCAGGCAAAAAAAATGGCCAGGCATTGTGGCAGGGCCTGTAGTCCCAGCTAGTTGGGAGGCAGGGGCAGAAGCCCAGGAACTGGATGTTGCTATGAGCTGTGATGTCATAGCACTCTATCCAGGGTGACAGCTTGAGGCTCTGTCTCAAAATAAAATAAAATAATAAAAATAATAAAAATAAATGTTATGGAATGTCTGAATTCAGATGCCAGCCCAAGTTAGTGGTACTATAGATGGCTCCTTTAATTCTAACAATGTACAGCTTGGCAAAATTTTAATGGGAATATAAATTAAACTCCATTATACTTCTTGACTAGTCAAAGTTTTCTTTTCTTTTCTTTTTTTTGAGACAGAGCCTTAAGCTGTCCCCCTAGGTAGAGTGCCATGGCACCATGGCTCACAGCAACCTCCAAGGAGGTTTAAGCTATTCTCCTGCCTCCGCCTCCCAAGTAGCTGGAACTACAGGTGCCTGCCACAACGCCCGGCTATTTTTTGTTTGTTTTTGTTTTTTTTGAGACAGAGCCTCAAGCTGTCACCCTGGAGAGAGTGCTGTGGCATCACAGCTCAAAGCAATCTCCAATTCCTGGGCTCAAGCGAGTCTCCTGCCTCCGCCTCCCAAGTAGCTGGGACTACAGGCGCCCACCACAACGCCCGGCCATTTTTTTGGTTGCAGCCATCATTGTTGTTTGGCGGGCCCAGGCTGGATTCGAACCCGCCAGCTCAGGTGTACGTGGCTGGCGCCTTAGCCCGCTGAGTCACAGGCGCTGAGCCTCAAAAGCACTTTTAAGAAATATTTTAGGGGTAGTGCCTGTGGCTCAAGGAGTAGGGAGCTGGCCCCATATACTCGGGGTGATGGGTTTGAACCTGGCCACCGCCAAAACTGCAAAAAAAAAAAAAAATATTTTAAAGATCAGGTGTGATGACTTACGCCTATAATCCTAGCACTTTGGGAGGCTGAGACAGGAGAATGCCTGAGCTCACTGGTTGGAGACCAGCCTGAGCAAGAGCACGACTCTGTCTCTAAAAATAGCCAGGTGTTGTAGTGGGCACCTGTAGTCCCAGCTACTTGGGATGCTAAGGCAAGAGAATCACATGAGCCCAAGAGTTTGATGTTGCTGTGAGTTGTGATGCCACAGCACTCTACCAAGGGTCATAAAGGGAGACTCTCTTTCAAAAAAAAAAAGAAAGAAAGAAATGTTTGAAAATAACACTGTCATTAAAGATATTCACCATAATATGGGTTGTCATAAACAATATTCAATAATCATTGACAAAAGAAATTAAAATGAATAAATAATAATGCCAAAATGAATCAATGAACACAAAGCCCCCTGAATTACACAATAAATTCCATCCTCATGCTCCAAACTTTTTTTCTTTTAAATTAAATCACAGCTCTGTACATTAATGCAATCATGGGGTACAATGTGCTGGTTTCATATATAATCTGAAATATTTTCATTAAACTAGCCTTCATGGCATTTTCTTAGTTATTGTGTTAAGATCTATATTCTGCATTCAGTAAGTTTCACCAGTGCCCTTCTAAGATGCACCGTAGGTGTGATCCCACCAATTACCCTCCCTCCACCCATCCTCCCTTCTCCTCTCCCCTCCCTTGCCCCTTTCCCCATATTCTTGTGCCATAGTTGAGTTATAGCCTTCATATGAAAGCTTTAAATTAGTTTCATAGTAGGGCTGAGTACATTGGATACTTTTTCTTCCATTCTTGAGATACTCTGCTAAGAAGGATATGTTCCAGCTCCATCCATGTAAACAGGAAAGAGGTAAAGTCTCCATCTTTCTTTAAGGCTGCATAATATTCCATGGTGTACATATACCACAATTTGCTCTAAATTTTTTAAAAAGACAAGTAATTGATCAAAAGTTTCTCTATGTCTTTTCCTTTCTTCCTTCTTTGGAAGAGTAAAAAATGTCCGTAAAATGATGGTATCTAAAATG
Organism: Arctocebus calabarensis; assembly: GCA_963573935.1. Taxonomy (NCBI): domain Eukaryota; kingdom Metazoa; phylum Chordata; class Mammalia; order Primates; family Lorisidae; genus Arctocebus; species Arctocebus calabarensis. The sequence continues at coordinate 10,763 of CAUYON010166968.1, forward strand.
TATAAAGCAATCTCCAAGGAGTTATCCATGTATTAACTCATGTAACCTTTACATCATCAGATGGAAAATTCCTTATTTTGTGTTTCTATCTGTACTACCCTTTGCTCTCCTGGGAGGAGTTGAGGGCATGGCTTAACGCTGGCCCTATCATTTTATCAACTTTAAACGTTCACTAGTCTGTGGCAGGCCATGAGATATGCTCAGCTCTACAGGGCAAGTAGAGCCTTCCTCTAACCACAGTTTTTGAAGGTGAATTTAAGAAGCCCCTGCTGCCAAACACTTAAGTCACATCCTCCTGCCTGATGTGTTGATCTCTGTCTAACTATGTTATAAATTGAGAGGGTCACGAAATGGCCATGAGTTACCTACAATTATTAGTTTACAGATGAGTAAACTGAGGCACATAAAGATAAAATAATATATTCAAAGTGACATTCCAGTAGGTGGGTCTGGGTCACACCTCAACATTATAAAAAAGAGCAAAGGAAACCACTGAAAGGTGGACCATTGGAAAAACTCAAATTCTCCATAAAAAAAAGAAATTATTTAGAATATCTACACGTTGGAGTTTTATATATTAAAAACCAACTCTATTTAAATAAGTACATTTTGAACAAAGATAAATATATTCTGAAAAGAAAACAGATAATTACTGCATTGAAATATTAAGCAATATTAGTAATAATAATGCCAAGAAAGTAACATTCACATTGTCAAATAAGACATTATAGAGGGTTTTGACTCTAAGTATTCTGAATGTATTTATCTTTGCCAATTCTTTACGTGGTTTTTGTTTTTAGACCTTATCTTCAACATTGTTATTGTATTAAATTTTAAGCCTTTTAAATTCTGTGAAGGCAAAAAGTGGAAACCTAAGTAACACATGTATGTGTAAAAATAAAAAAAAATTAAAAATAAATAAATACATTTTGTAGCACAGTGCCTGTGGCTCATTGAGTAGGGTGCTGGTCCCATATACCTAGGGTGGTAGGTTCTAACCCAGCCCCGGCCAAACTGCAACAAAAAAACAGCTGGGCATTATGGTGGGTGCCTGTAGTCCCAGTTACTTGGAAGGTTGAGATAAGAGAAAAGCCTAAGCCCAGGAGCTGGAGGTTGCTGTGAGCTGTGAAGCCATAGCACTCTACCGAGAGCGGTGACAAAGTTAGACTCTGTCTCAAAACAAAAAAAAAATACATTTTGTTAACTCTACTGCCCTATCTACAGGCTAAATTGTGATTGTTAAGACATAACTTCATTATTATAATCTGCATTTATTGAGGGCAATATTTAATATCTAATTTAACAAACAATTATTAGGTGTTTACTATTAGGATGTTCTGGTCTCCAGAAGATGAGCGAAGTAAAATTTCTGCCTTTTAAACACATTATGTCAAATAGCCGAAAAGGTAAAAATTCACAGATTATAAAGGGTGGTAGATTGTGGTTAACTGAACGCTCCCGGATGAAGTAAAAGAACTTAAAAGACAGCTTGTAAAGATTATCTAGGACAGTGTAGAGCTATAAGGCAGAGAAAGAATCCATGAAAAAATTTAACCACAGACTAAAAAAAAAATTTCAACTTTTGGAACATTTTTATTTTCCTTATTTGGCTTTTATCTTTCACATACACCATTATTTTTACTTTGAAGACATTTTTGATTTCTTGGATTATTTTGTTTATAATCCTATTCTAACACATTATATCAAAGAGAAAAATACATACATACATACATACATACATATATTTGAGGGTCTTCTTAGATAGGACATTGATATAACGTTCCTGCCATTTCTGTTCTAAAAGAATAGCCCTATACCATTTATGTTATTTTAAACTGAGAAACTGAATACATTAGGTAAGCCTGCCATCTAGTGAAAAATCTAGGATCAAGTAATACTTACAGATTGAAATACCACATTGTACTGCACTTTATATAGAGTAGTACTTATATCCAATTATAATATTTTACATTTAAAAATTTGGTTGTCTATTAATTTAATTATCTATCTTTAAAATGCTAAGACTGTAAATCTATTTTTTTGTTTTAATATGAATCAAATATGTTTTGAATGTAGAATATTTTAGAAATAAAATTATATATTTTCTTTTCCTTAGGCATTAAGGTCACAGTAGTACAACATTGTAATTAAAAATAATAGCTTTCCTATTTAACACTTTTCTACAAATTATGATTCAGCAATGTAAGTATAATTGTGGATATGTGTAAAATGTCTATGGACAATTTCTCTGCCCGCATTAATTTATTTGATAACTATTTTTCACATGTTCAGTTATGCTAACCAATATAAAAATGAAAAAAAAACCCATACACTCGATAGGCTACTGAAAGAACTCTGAAGCTAGCTGCATTAGTATTTTATAGAAAAACAAACATAATAACTTCTAAATCTGGAAAATGGTTATAATTCTTTAATTGTACTGAGTGTGTTACAGTATAAATTCTTACCTGCCATTGTGACTAGAAGTGATGTGTGAAGTACACATTAATGTACAGGTAGTCACACTGTGATACATGAAATACTAGTTTTGGACTACAATTGAGTATCGATACTGAAATACATATAAATATATTTTTATCTTTCACAAATAATTTTAAAACATTTTAGGAGGTTGATTTAATAACATGTGCGAGTATGATAAATATCAAGTGTCTCCTATATTTAAAATTGTTCTTCATGTAAACTATAGCCAGTCTGGGTGGAGCCTGTGGCTCAGTGAGTAGGGCACCAGCCCCATATACCAAGGGTGGCAGGTTTGAACCTGGCCCCAGCCAAACTGCAACAAAAAATAGCCAGGTGTTGTGGCAGGCACCTGTAGTCCCAGCAGCTCAGGAGGCTGAGGCAAGAGAATAGCCTAAGCCCAAGAACTGGAGGTTGCTGTGAGCTGTGATGCCACAGCACTCTACTGAGAGCGATAAAGTGAGACTCTGTCTCTTAAAAAAAAAAAAAAAAAGGCCAATCTAAACATTAAAAATGTTTTTCACTATATAAAGGAATCACTCTGTATTTATATATGCTATTTACTTTAAATT